>JAECUM010007684.1:0-80257 GCA_016617855.1 Megalonaias nervosa | reverse complement strand
TTTAGCATGTACTGAGATGTAATTTTTGTTGGATAAGACAACATCAAAGGGCTTCCAAACTCATTTTAAAATGCACGTGGTGTTTTGTTACGGTGACGGACTTAATAAGGAGAACTAATTAATGATAATATTTAAAGGTATGGTCTGTGAAGTCCTTTGTTCATTTGTTAATAAACACCAGTAGATATTGTAATGACAATAAGAGTTTTTGCACATGGGTGCCCGCAGGATCTTTTGCAAAAAGTGGGTAGGGGTGGGGGTCAGTCAGTCACGGCCGGGAGAGTTAGTATAATAAGCAGTCTGAAACTAAAGCTAATATTTACTCAGCGTTTTGAACAGAATCTTGTGACATATTTTCAGCTTCATTTGCATGATTAAACTTGTCGGAATATATATTGCAGTATGATTTTTTGGGGGGGTCACGTGACCCCCCCCCTTGACCTATGCTGCGGGCGCCCATGCTTATGCATCAATCATTATATTTTCTCACCAACAATTAATCATTAATTTTTGTAAAAATAAAGTGGGAATACGGTATTTTCGATCTTTTTTGCAAACGTAAATCTTCTTAGTGGAAATGTTATGTCCGATAATTTAATGAATTTTTCAAATAATACAAAGTGATATGTACGAAAAATTATGATACATTTAAATAATTATTATTTTGATAACTGGATTGTGTACGAAAAATTAAAGGGTACGAAAAAATACATAAAATACGGTATTTCAGTTTTAAAAAAATTGACCCATTTCTCTCTCTTCTCTCTCTCTCTCTCTCTCTCTGGTGGTAAAACTGACAGACTAACTGACCAACAGCGAGACAGCCCATACCAAATTTTCCAGGTGAACTTACGGCAGATTTCAGACAGGTTTTTTTAAGCGTTTTCTGGCTAAAACATGACTGCTCATATCATGGGAGCTTAGGCAAATTTCAAGCAGAATTCAGGTGGATTCAGGGCAGAATTTTAGGCAAAACATGCAAATTAGTTGTTCTAATATTCTGCTTAAATAAAAAGAATCTATCTAAGATTTCCACCTGAAATAAAAATCCGCTTGAAATCCTGTACAAAATTTTCCAGGCGGACTTCTTAAGCATTTTCTGCCTGACCATAAACTTAAAGAAGCTTAGGCAAATTTCAAGCAGACTTTAGATGGATTTTGGGCAGAATTTTGAGTGAAATATGCAGATTAGTTGTCCTAAGATTCTGCTTAAACAAATAAAAATCCGTCTAAGATTTCTGCCTGAAATAAAATTCTACCTGAAAAAAATCCTACCTGAAATTTTCACCTGAAATAAAAATCCACCTAAGCTTTCCGTCTAAAAAAATCATCCAATAAAAAAATCTGCTTCAGATTTCTATTCAATTGCATGATAATGCTTAGACATTAGGGGAATCAATGATAAATATTCATGATAATTTTTAAAATGAATCATAAATTTTATTTTGGCAGATATTATCAAATAAGATTCAGGTTTTTCTTGTCCTCATTTTTTCATTCTTACATACAAAACCTAATCCATGATGGCATCATTCATTTCACTGAAAGTTTGGTGAGATTTCACAAATATTTTGACAAAATTTTCATTTAAATTTTGGCAAGATCTCACTAAAATTTCACTGAAATATTTGTTAAATTTCACAAAAACTCTGACCAAAACTTTTACTGATGTTTTCACGAGATCTCTAACATTTCATTGAAAGTTTTGTGAGAGTTTACTAAAATTTTGGTGAGATTTCACTAAAATTATGACCATTATATAGTATTTTACTGAAGTTTCAGTAATTTTAAACCGACATTTCAAAAGGATTCAAATAAATAATGGATATGAGTTAAACAGGACTTCATTAACCAAGGTAATATTTCACTGTACATGAAACAAAATTATACAGATGTTGTAATTATATGACATGACATCCAAGGGAAGAGATACGGGAGTTGTACTGCAGACTTGATTTTTTATTAATGTTCACATTACGATGCTGTTGTGATCTCTTGAATTAGTCCTTGTTCCATAAGCAGCTGTGACAAATATTTATCATGATATTATTACTCTTATTTTACACTGAATTCTATCACAACTAGAATATTTTGATAATATAAACAATAATACCACTCATGTTATTGAAGAATGATTCACTTGTGGGCCAAGAAAACTCTGCAAAGATATGACTACAGTAAAAACTGCTATGAGCGACCTCTGCTATGAGCGACCACCTGTCATTTCTGACCACAATTGCAATGCATGGATCGATTTTATTATATAAACGCTCTGTTATGAGCGACCTCCTGCTGAATGCGACCAGTGACCAACATGTCTTGGCAAAATATGCATTTCGACACTGCTATGAACGACCACATCACAAAAACAAAGATAAACTCCACCAACCTTTATTTAATTCCTGTAAGAACAACCACTCATACCATTCTAAACAAAAACTTTTTTTAAAAATATAGGCTGACTACTGATGTCTGAATATTTTTAGCTATGCTTATAGTGTTTTATAGTTTCTGTCCTAAACCAGACTAAAGCATATGTAGATTATTTCCTAGTCTGGTTCCCTGCTTCGTATGCTCCCTGCATTGTTCTCCGCTATTTGTAGGGGTGAGCAACGCAGGGAGCATACAAAGCTTGGAACCAGACTAATTATTCCCACACTTAGCCTGCTTCCCAGCCTTATCATAGGACCTGGCATTCCTATGAATGACTGTATCGCGAGAATAGACAGACAACACTGACCTTACAATGACCGCTTGATTAGTAACGATTGTTCTGATCAAAAACAAATATAAAAGGAATAATTAAAAAAAAAAAGGATCGTTACTACCAATGACAGATGCTACAGTCCATAAACCAAGCTAATGTACATGTCATGAATTGCCATTGAAGTGCCAAAGTGGTCGCATATATTGTTTGTCTTTATTCTGTATTGCCAGAGGTGAATAAGGTCATTGTCTATTAAACCAGCAAGAGAGAATTGTTTGCGGGATTCTATTGATAGTGTTCAAGACTTGTGATGTTTGTTGTTTTTCCCCCTGATGTTAAGTGATTACATCCCAATCACAAAGCTGTCATCTATTCAAGTTGGTGCGACCAGGTTCCACACTTTGCTTATAGAGTTAATCCCTGTATGTCATCTTTGAATGAAGCCGTTGACTTTTGTCTCTGAGTAAATGGTTCTGTTTCTGGATGAGATAATTGTTTCTTTTTATTTCATTAATTGTTAGATATGCAATGCACATGTATAGATTTTTCATATTTTCCCAAAGCCCAGTCAAAACAGTCTTTACCTTTGATATCACAACTGAGCACTAATAATTTTAACACCTAGAACCTTAATAACAATGGACGAACCTCCAACTAAAAAAAGAGAAATTTTAAGGCAAATAATTACTGTTACTGAAAGAAGTGAAAAAGAGCAGACCACTCACAAAAAAATGGTTTAAACGTCAGTAAAACAAATTTAGGCTGTTATAAAGGAAAAGGAGTGAATCAGAAATGATTTCATATGCTAAAATATGTGATCTTCAAATGTAAATGTGATTTCATGTTTAATGATAGAAGTATATCTTTATTGCTATATAATTTTGTTTCTAGATGAATGTATACAATATTTTAGCAAGAACTATTAATAAAGAATAGAATATATGTACAGTGATTGTGGCTATTTTTCTTGAAATTGTTCTGAAACTGAACCTTGGAAACTGATCTTTTTGTGCAAACCTGTTATGAGAGACCACCTGTCTTGTGAGACCGCTTTTTGTTGCCAGAAGGGGCGGTCTCTCATAACAGGTTTTACTGTATCTCTGATAGACATGGGTATCAGGCACACAATATCAACAATTTCCACCAGTGATCTATACACTGTCCCTCCTTAAATTCTGGAAGTTAATCAGTTTGGAGTCATATAACTTCAAAATCATATATTCCTTGTCATATTTAGCATGTTAGCTGCTACTGTAAAGCTCTTTATGGCACAAAAAGCAAAATGCTGGTCCTGGCGTTCAGTTTTCATACAGATTGACCAATCACATGCCCATCGACTTTACATTCAAGCTATTCTCATTGCCTCATATTTTTCTAAAATGGTTATTCAAACTCATATCCCGCTCGAAAATTTGAATCATCATGTTTGGCAAGCATGCATATTCCCATCAGTTTCTGTACGCAATGATTCATTGGGCAAATACAAACTTTTGACCAATCAGAAAGCTCTTTACAGTGATCATCTGTTAAATAAATATTGGAACAAATGCCTATTAGAAAGCTCATTGCAGAATGGGACCAGATAAAGCATTATAAAAAAAAAAAGTTTCGGAGACGATTTTTAAAAAAGGGTCCATATCAAGGAAAATCAGATTCAGGTGAGGAGAAAAGCAAAATTCTGCTTTAAAATGGAAAACAAGAAAACAATCTTGTTTGAGGGCATTTAAATCCAACTGAAGTTAAACAAAAAGACAACAACAACAAAAATTTGAAAAAGAAACATAACAAGAAAAGATGTGGAAAGAAGTTATTGTTCCCAAAATGAACAATAAAATAATTACAGCTATCAGAAACAGGAAATATAAATGTTGCTGAAAATCATTCAAATTGTACAAGAAACAAAAAGTATATTTTATTATATCTTATTGGTATTTTTATTGAAATGTCAGTGATATTACAATCACAAAATATCACTATATTTTCAGAATTTTTGGCAAACTCTCAGTGAAATTTCAATCACAAATTCTCACTGATATTTTCAGAAATGCTGGTAAAATCTCAGTGAAATTTCACTGAAATTTGGTGAAATACCATAATTTTAGTGAAAAAAGGTCATTTGAGTGAATATCACAAAATTTTCACAGTGATTTCACTGAAATTTTAGTCACATTTTCACTAGGGTATGATTTTTGCAGAGCATATTTTAATAGGAGGCAAAAAAACTCATTTTTCAGAGTAAACATCAGATCAAGTCCAAAATCCACCAAATTTTCTAAGTCTAAATATTCATCTATGCTTGTAGTTCTTTTGATAAAGTTCAAAATTATGCCTAAATTTTTGCTAAAATCAGTCTAAGTCCAACATCCGTCTTAAAGCAGAAAATGAACTGGACAATCAAAACTTTTCTGTCTAACAGTTATCCTTTAGGAGGAATATGAGAAATAGTATGCTTAACTATTAGACGGATCCAGTCCGTCACCTTAGCTGTATTCCCAGTCCACCTAAAGTCCGTCTGAAATTTGGGTTTTGTAGGCAGAATCAACCCTGAATCCACCTAAAATCCAGGCAGAATCTGCCTAAAAATTCTGTACGGGAGAGATGGATGACAAATAAGTAAATGTTATGCATGTAGTTCCTTGCAACCCAAACCTCTCTCTCTCAGTTGGTCAGTCAGCATGTCAGTTTACCCTATGATGGTAAAACTTGCAGACAAATCAACTGAGAAAGAGAGGGAGAAAGGATGAAAACAATGTTATGGTCAGTAGCAATGGCAAATAAAGCATAATAATACCTTCATTCAACTGCAAATAACTATAAATGCTTAAATTACATTTTGTTGGTTCATCATTATGTTTAGACTTTTCTCCCACTCACTTTGATTTTTTTGCCAGTGATCAAATGGCCATGCTTCACTGCTCTGGATGCCAGCTATGCAGTGTTCATAGCCCTCTACATTTTGGATTTAATCTAAGTTTCATGTTTAAATTTAAAGTGACTGATTTTTATTTATTTAATCAATAGATAGAAATTAGAGGCTCATAAATAAGCAAATTAACAAATTTCAAAAGGATTGTGAATAGATACAATCCTTTTAAGAACTACACTTTGTAATGGACATGCTGGGAAGTGATACTCCCTCCTTCAATACACCATTTCATGTAGTCAGTCTTAAACAATGTTGGAACATAATATGAATATTTGTATGTAGTATAAAATAAATATGTGTAAGTATCTATGGTGTATGATATACCTCTTGTATAAATTTTAAATGAAAAGAAATCAGCAAGCCTCATTTCCTTTTAATGGAAAATTTATACAACATGTAGTATATCGAGATAAAGCATGTGTGTGTGTGTGTGTGTGTGTGTGTGTGTGTGTGTGTGTGTGTGTGTGTGTGTGTGTGTGTGTGTGTGTGTGTGTGTGTGTGTGTGTGGAAACAGAATTTTTCCATCTATGCAGCTGTGATTTTAACTTTCTTGCTGGCTAAGGGTTACATAAGTTTATGACAGCTGACTGAAGGCTTTGTGAGACCCACTGCAGCTGGCTGGCTGGGTGTTCAGTAGTTAGATGGTTGAGTTGGCTAGTTGCTTCAAAGGGATTAAACTCTTTGTGTTGCTAGATAGGCCAGATTTCTGCATTCACAGGTAGATGCGAAAAGGGGTTTGTGGCAAGCCACGAACATCAAACTAGACGTACCAGCCAATCAGAATTAGAGAAATTTAAAAACCTACCAGTAGGAGGTGCTAATGTTTCATACAGACAAGGGGACAATGAAACATCTCGCCATTACCTGTGTAAAACTAATCAGTGGTTCCTGACCTTATGAAAGGTGTGGAGGATACTAGAAGTATAAAAAAGTATTCTAGGGGAAAAGACCACTCAGACTGAAAGACTCGTAAAAAAGGTCAAGAGGAACTGAACTGGGAAATAGAAAGTTTCTACAGGTAAGAAATATATTAGCTGAATATTTGTGTTGATTTGTGCAAATAGGAACTTATTAGATTGTGTTTTATAATGCATAGCTATTTTATTAGGAACATAATATATCATAGAATTATTAGAGAATATTACATCCTAGTGTATAGTTGAATATACAGTGTGACCCCGCTATAGCACGCTCTGTTATAACACGAATTCGGATATAACACGGTCATGGTGTGGCTCCCGAAATTTCATATGCATGTATTTTTCTCGTACACACAAAAAAAAAATTCTTTCTTAAAAGTATGAAAAAAACAAAAAAAAGTGTATTATCATTTTAGGGAAGAGATCGCATATGAATAATACAAGACAATCGTGGTGTGGCTCCTAAAATTTTATATGCATTTTTCTCATGCACAAAAAAATAGTGTTTTCTTCTTAAAAGTACGAAAAATAACGTCTAAAAAGTTTATTCAGGAATCATGCAGGGCTTTGCCAATGTCGCAAATTCCTTATTGGTGGCAAAATATACCATCTGCCGATTTTTTTTATTGGTGACGTTGTTGGCTGTTTAAACTTGTATATACAACCATTGGTTTGGAGTGGAGAAATTCAGAGGCCCCATGAAAGGAAGCTGCAAAGCTGATATAAAATGCACTGAAATTTCTTTATTGTTACATAAACAAATTCTTTGTCCATATTGACGAGCCATCTTAATAGTACAATGTCATATCTTAATCCGCTTATGTTGACATCTAGCATGAGTACTATATGTTTTGAGATATCCGCTTTTTTTTCAAATTTACATTTTGGGTAGCGGAGATCAATCGGACGAGGCATTATCTCATAATCTATCTTTCGTCGGATTTTCGGCCGCTATCTAGTAATTAATATATTTACACAGACTGACATTTGTATGTGGATGGTAAGTAAAATTCCTCTTCTTTTCACTCAGAATTAAATCCTTCAGAACATTCACATTTTCTGTAGTAATCCCTGTCATCAGACCAGAACACATATGTCTCTATCGTCAATTGACTCTTTCTTTAAATTTCTGACGCATGCGTGGAAATCAGCATCACTCGACTACCACAAATATAAAAAAAACAAAAACAAAAAACAAAAAAATGCTCTCACTTGTCTATTTAATAGGCAGGGAGGAACTGTAACTACAATTGACCATACGACGGCCAATTCATTTTTAAAAAAAATGTACCCAGATAAAACAGTAACTGAAATTTCAAAGAAAACATTACCTTTGAAGCACCCTTTGTTATAAAAACATACTAAGCAAATGGGAAAAAACATCAGTCTCAATCATGCAATACAATTTTTTGATGTTGCTGCCACAATAAGAAATGGGCATTTGTTTGGTTCTCCAAAGCTGTCCTTTAGCGGTGACTTCAATAACACATGCACTCTTCATCAAAGAAAGCCGACTACAATCTTCAGTAAAGACAAAGAACCTTTCTTCAAAGGAAGACAGTACAGAATTAAATAAAAGCAATGGAATCTGATGGATTGTTTCATTTTCCAACGTGACTGGAACACTTTTACTGTGCCGTGAAAGTTTCATTTTTACAGGAAAAAATTTCATGCTTACGAACTCTACTGATGGCACTAAAAATACAAACTTTTACCGACTTGGGACGTACTGAAAAGTAAATGTGCTTCATCATTCATTACGTGATTGTGCTATTTTTTTTCCACTAAACTTTGACAAAATTATTGAATATTTTAAATCTCTGTGTGTGCATAGTTTCGATGGAATTACTTGTATTGTGGATTCAATGTATGTGACGTGATTCGCGGGTGAGTACACGGTGTTGATACTTTATTCATTGCTATACATTAGACATGTATATATAAACAGTATACACGTATATGTACCAATGCATGGTTCTCTGAATAAAGTAAAATATTATAAATACCTTCTCTGTTTTCACTACAGGTGTATTTCTCATTTAATATGCATTGATTTAAGATGATAACTGTGCCAATGAAGCACATATTTTTGCGCCCGCATTTATTTCCTATACCCACCCACCCCGCACATTTTTTCAAGTACATGCATCATTTTCTTCAGCTAACTGACCTGGTTGCTTATAACACAGTTCGGTCTATAACATGGTCAGGTTCTATGGCTCCCAACTACCGTGTTATAGCGGGGTCACACTGTATTTGGATTTTAACTGGGATGTGCATTTGTCAGTATGCAGACTAAGAATTAAATTTGAATGCAGAGTGAATCTGAATGCATATGTATTTATATTTTTCTGTGTATCATTCTATTATTCCTAGGACACATGCATTGTGAATGATCACCATAACAATGGTAGATTGCTGTGTTGGACTGTAACATTTGACAGTGTGTGCAAGTGTGTTACAAAACTTTGTTAAGTAATATTATCTGTACAAAGAGCAAGGCATGTATGAAATGAGAGACGTTAAAGTGTATGAGAAGGGCCTGGTAGAGTGTTCCCCCTTTGTCTGATAAGAAGTCCATGACAGAGTGGAAGATTACAAGAAAAGTATAGGGAGAACCAGATGTACGTCATTTGTATTTTCCACAGGAAGCTCCCAGGGTGCATGATGAGACGGAACTTAACTCTCAAGAGAGGGAAGAAGGAAGTATGAGAATAGCATTGTTGTAATGATGTGTTTTTTGCATCACTGTTGTTTTCATATTCATTCTTTTCGAATTCTATTTTCTTCAGAATATCTGAAACAGTAGATTTTCCTACTGCCGAATTTTTCCCCTAGTTTCTTCAATGTAGATTGTATCATAGATTCATACTCACCGGTCAGGCTAATTTTGCCCTGCATAGAAAGTTCAATCCTACAACATTTAGCTAGTTGTTTAGATATCTTGACATGTTATGATGTTGACAATATGCCCACTTAAATATATCTACATAACGATTTTTCTCCATGGACAATCAGCTGAGTCAATCTGATTTATAGAATACTGTTTTGTCTGTCTCCATTCGCAAAGCACTAAAGATGCCAATGGGTACCCACCTGTTAATAATAACCTTGATAACAAAATGAACAACCGGGTACCCATTCAAAAACAAGAAGTATTCCAAGTTCAGATAGAGACACCAAATAATGATTACAGTTCAAGGCTCTTGTCGTGTATGCATTTATTCGCCATCACAGGGGCTCGTATGGTTGCTTACAATTTACATGTCATACATATACTACATATTAATACAAGGGAGGACCCTTCTCTCTTTTCTCTCAAGGCCTATTTAAGAATCAATGCTGATATTTAAAGCTAGACCGTCCTAACTTCATGCCTGTCCACGGTTCATGTACCATTTTTCTTGCGACTTAAACACACTTGTTTTGAGATCCATGATATTTACTACGTTAATGCCAATTGTCGAGAGTGACAGTAAGGACTAATAAAGAAATATTTGACAAAATAAAATTTAAATACATACTATAATTCAAATAAAAGAAAGCAAAATATAATTGTCCAGTTTAACTAATGCCATTTTTTGCCTCAAGTTTGTGGCCCTGGAGTGAGTATTAGCTGTTCAAGTCAGGGCTGCTGTTCATATGTTTGTTTACTGGAGTCTTTTTTATTAGCAGGAAACCTTAGACTGATATTTTGGTTATGGCAAAGGAAACACAAAAACTTGGTTACCATAACATAACATGTACTAAGTTATGAGAAAATGAACAAAATGGACAACTATACAGAATGAAATTTTTCACTGAAATATTTCAATATAAAAGAAATCTTTGTTATTTAAAAACACTGAGAAAAAAAATCTAATAAAAATTGACCACATGTGTATATATTATAATTTTGGCATTAATTTTACATGAAATAGTTCCAAGAAAACAGATGGGATTCCTGAATGTGAAATTACTTGTCACAGATTCATTCTATTTTTATACTAAATATGTAGTGGACCATTCTAAATTGAAAATAAATGGCACCAGACATCATAAAATATGGGTTGTATTGACTGACTATTGGATGTTATATGACTGAAAAATGCTGGAGAAGAGGGATTTTGTTAAACTTAAAAACATGCTGCACCAGACCATCATTAAGGAACGAACAATGACAAATCGAGGACACTAAAACAGTCATCATTTGTGGACTTTACGACTATTCGCAAAAGTTACAGTAGACATGTAGACTAGTTAAAGTGTTATGCATAAATAATTTATCAATTTCTTTTGTGTCTATACTCTTGTATTTACTATTAATCCACATGGATTTAGCATATTTGTGACAACAATTTTAACTGCAGATCCAGGTAAGAAGCTAAAATTAATATACGTTAAATAAAATATGTACCTTTTTCATACAGTTTTCTGTAATTATGGCATGTAATATATAGATTGCTTTTTTATGCTCAGATTATGCTATTTTGCCACTTACATTAGTAATAAGTTACGCTTGTACCTCTCTTGGGGTTTGGCATGTGTAAACATACAACAAAGTAGTTCAGGTTCACATTTAATACAATTTCCCTTTGATCAGGTACCTGGGTAACCAATCGTTAGGATTGATGGGTATCCAGTAGAAATTTCCCAAAATTGTGACATCTCTATAAAGCACCAAAAGCAAGGCCACATGAATAGTGAATAAAGCCAGATATTTAATTAAAAAACATAATAAATGTAAACAAATGAAAATCGATAAACAATAGACATAATCTTGAAGCATTTAGTTATGAATAATTAACCATAAAATTTTAGATCAGCCTACTGCCAGCATTAACCTGTGTCAGTGCACAACTCAAGTATTGTTTTAACATCATGTGCCCTTAGGGCATTTTCTACATCTTTGTCTCACAGATAAGCCTACTAAGTTCTTGCTAACTATAATTATTCTGTTCCAGCATGCATCAGCTAAAATACATTTCTAACTTTGAAATGAGCTTCAGTTTTAGTGTTAATATTTTTTAGCATAAACTTTCATTTTGGTAACAGTATTTCTTTTTGCTATTATGAGTTGAGAGGTTTCAGTTTATTTGGAAAAAATGATGATTTCAACGAAGGTAATATTCAGGACTCCAGGAAATTTCAATCTTGAGAAGATTCTGGTATAACGAGGTTTCAGTTTTGAGGAGTATATATATATATATATATATATATATATATATATATATATATATATATATATATATATATATATATATCTGAAGCAGAATAATTTTCAGTTTTTCATTTGGGCAGATTAATTTATTCAAATTATTATTCACTGGAATTACAAAGTATTCAATAATATTCTTGGACAGAGACATTAATTAAGAATTATAGTGAATTCAGAGAAAAACCTTTGGTTTACATTATTGTGATACACCAAAAATATGTCAGCATATTGCCACAATCCAGGCCACTGGCACGTTAGCAAGTCTGAGACTACAAGCACATCAACACATTCAGTATTGGAATTTATTTGGTATACCAGTGGAATTAAATTGGAATTTTATACATTTGGACTTGTGATAGAACATTTATTACAATTTGGATTTTAATTCATAGTACTGTAAGTTCTTTTTAAATTTTCACTTCGTATTCTAGGGAAATAAATTATTTGTTGAATTTTACAAAACTTGTTTGTTTTCGCTCTTTCCTGTTACTTAGTATGTTTAAGACACAGAGTCATAATAATGTAAATATTACTGAAAATTGTTGGCTACTTTTGAAGACAAGGTTGAAAACCAGAACTTTATACATCAGCAACATCACAGACCTTCAACATCTTAGTTCTGCCTAGTATTACCAAGCGTTCTCTCTGTACATAGTTGAGAATTAATTCATATAGCACCAACTCAGCAGCATCATTTTTTGGTGATGTGTGCTTAGTCATGATGGAATAAGGGCTGATATGTTCAGGCAAAGCAATGGGTGGCATTTACCTACAGACCCAGGTTTGAATCTCCATAAAGTACGAATTGAAAAAATTCTCAAACCTGTATGATAGTATTATTCATGTTAAATACTAATTCTGACTTGTTTTATCAATCATTCTCTTGCAGAATCCAGGGATAGCACTTTCAATTTTGTTTGGTGAATATTTGTAATTCTCTATAATTAATCCTATATACCTTGATTTCCTTCATAGGAATCCAGAATGACTGTGTACATAGATGAGAATTACTAGCTCACCATGCGAGTGTCTGCTACACACGAGTGCATATAATACTGACACAGTAGCATCGTTTTTTGGCGATGTGTGATTAGTCATGATGGAATATGGGCTGATGCATGCAGGCAAGGCAATAGATGCCATTTACCCACTGACCTGGGTTCGAATTTCAATAGAGTATGATTTTTTAAAAATTCCCTAATCTGTATAACATTTGATATATGTATATATATATATATATATATATATATATATATATATATACAAAGACAGAGAGATGGAGAGAGAGAGTCATCATCAAGTAGACAAATGAATTAATGACTGATCAATTACATAAGTAGAGTAATACCAACCACACACCCCAGCTAAGACTACTTTACAGAAAGGAGATAAATGCTTTTGATTCCAAGGTGGCCTGAATTTAAATGATTATTTATAAGTTTTCCATTTAACATAAAAACTGAACTATCTAAATGCGGTTTTAATGAAGTTGTAGTCATATTTTAGGAATGTTTTGAATGAACGGCTATAGTTAAGAAAGAATACATGCAGCAAATACATACTAGTCAGGCATGTTGGATTTGAGAGTAGTTTGTTGAGCAGATTTGGATCTATCTTTCTGAAGGCGCTGTCAGTTGGTGCAAATACTGTCAAATCTCCATCTTCACGCAACATCTGTCCCAAGCCAGTTCTACCAACAGCTGCAGTAGTAAGCATTATCATATTTTATGCAGGCTAAATATATCTATGATTACTTCCATTCTAATGTTATTTACAGGGTTGTCTCCCCCTGGAGTGATCAGCACCAAAAGTAGGTTGCATTTTACATTTAAATGGATGGGCCTAAGTAACAAAGTTAAGTCATTTCAAAACCATGCAGCATTCCAAATTTTAACAGCTTACTCTTTAAATGTCTTCTTTCCACTTATAAAAATTGTTCTCAATGAGATGGACCCAAGCTTAACTCCCTTGAATCATCGATGAAATTTTCCTTCTTTGCATCTCTATTATATGGAGTGTATGTAGGTAATATAAACCCAACCAACACATCTTTTCAGCAGTTTATGATAAAATGCAGATTTTGAATAGCAGAAAATGAACCAACATTCAGCTATGAAATGTTTTGTTTTTCATATTTATTGACTCTTTAGAAAATACAAACCACAACTAAGCAATATCAACAATGTGTGCGTGCATTTAAGAGCAACCACCTATAGGAAATTATCAAACTGTAAAAATTATGTTCAATTCAACTGATAAATTATCCCAAGAAATCTGGATGACTTAGCACATACAGAAATTAATTGTCTAAATTATACTTACTGGAAAGGAATTAAAATCAGATTACAGTATGTAACTATTTTTAATACTTTTAAAAAAAAACTTTATATAATTTTCAAGTTGAAAAGTTATCAAAATATTTACTTTGAGCTTACATGTCTTACACAACATGATTTTTAGAACATTCCTAATATAAATTGGAACAATTTATTACAATTACTATTTGATATTTTGCTAAAAGTATACTAATATTTAAACAAGCATTAAGAACTAAGAAATTATTAAAAGCTCATTAATTCTGGATAAAATTATACAGTTTAGATCAAATATTTCATACTTTAAAAACCCTTTAAGATATAGGATACTATTTAACATTTTGATAAAAAGACAATGATTTTTACACTGATAATTATCTATTACTATTATCACAGGAAATCTGTTTTATAAAGCTTTTCCTAATACATCACTGTCATTATAATGTTATCCATTGGAGCCATACAGTATACTGCCACATTATGAAGTACACAATACATTACTACCTTGTTATAATGCCATCCATGGAAGCCATAGAGTATAAAGCCTAACAGTGAAACTGCCTTAAAACGTACAACACTCCCACACTATAATGCTGTCCATGGGAGCCAAAGAGTATAATGTCTTATTGTGAGAACACCTTATAATGCACCAAACCACCTCATTATATTGCTGTCCAAGACAGCCAAAGAGAGTGTTGCCTTATAGCAACACCAGTGTGTGTGTGTGTGTGTGTGTGTGTGTGTGTGTGTGTGTGTGTGTGTGTGTGTGTGTGTGTGTGTGTGTGTGTGTGTGTGTGTGTGTGCACGCACACTGCAGCTGGTTCCATCATCAGGTGGGGAACCCCTTTCCTAGAGGGTTTCAGCACTGACCCACAACTCTCCAGGGCTGTGCTGACTGAGTTGATTAGCCTATGATATGATACAATATCAATACACATTTCAATTTTATGGTCTTTTCATCTTTTTTTAGGTCTCTCAGTGGTAGAGTGGTGCCATGTTATATGTGTTGATGTATTGGCTGTATTTCTAATATGACAGAGAGAAACACAGAGAGGCTTATCATCTGTTCATATACTATTCTCAACCTTCACAAGATTTCCAAACTTTTAGCTGATTTATATTTAGCTGTTTCAGCCTGTTCCATCTGATCTGATGAAGGGCTCATTTTGTTCTGAGATGGAGATTTTAAACCAAGTGAGTTAGGCACCTTGTATTTTGCTAATTTGTAGAATGTGAGTGCAAACTGTCATAGTTTTTCTTTCTTACTGACATAAATAAATGCACATGCCTGCTATGGCTGCCACAGATGAATCCTCATTTTAATGAATAAAAAGGTAAATAACTAACAATCATTCACAACAGCTGCAGATTACAGTAACTAGTATGGGTTAAGTATCGTTTGGTATCGATTCTCCACCTCTTCTATCTTGTATTGATATGAGTATTGATATGGATAAAATATTGATATCTCAATTAATTATTTCACCCCTATATATATCTTTGTTATATGTCATGAATATAAAGCAAATATTGTAGGGTTAATATATCAAAACAAGAAAACATTACTGAAGATAAAAGTGCTTAAAACATAAACAATAAACTATTAAAATAAATGAGAATGATGTAAATAATAGATTTCTTGTCATTAAATTTCAGTTAATTCAGTAAATTTGCATTTCAGAACAATAAATTGTTATTGATCAATCATTGCCAATACAAATATTTTATAACTGCATTGCTATTATCATGAATGAAATTTTTAAGAAAATAACATTCTTTTGGCAACTAAATGCATGAAAATTTTATGAATATACCTGTTTTGAGATAGCTGAGGTCTGGATTTCTGCTGATTTTGTCCATCAGTGAATCTGTGACTGGTTGTAGGATTTCTTCCACAACATGGATCACTCCATTTAGAGCCATATTGTCTACAGTTATGACACGTTTACAGTCAGTAGTCATAACCTTGAAAAAATGCAATACCTCAATTAAAAAGGATGCTAATTCATGCAAATTACTGACAATAATTTGAAACAATCAAATAATATGAACAATAGTTTCTACTTGCATTTCCAGATATAATTTTTTTTTAAAGTATCCAAAAACCTTAAATAATTTTCTTAATTTTTTAACCATTTCTTAAAAAATGCATCAATTGATCCTATAATAGTTCATCATCCATCCATTCATATTATATTACTTGTTCATCTTTCCATCCATCCATTCATCAGCTCATCCATCCACTGATCCATCCATCCATCCATGAAAAATGCATACAGAGATACAGTGTATATATGCAAACATTCCATGCATACATACATGTGAACATGTATATGTACATACGTATGTACATATGTATGAACATACATACATACATACATCATACATACATACATAACATACATACAGATGTAATGATATGCAAATATTCCATTCAAACATATATATGTGTGAATGATTGATCCATCCATCCATCCATATAGATAGACATATATGTATAAACAGACATACATGTTGAGGTGAATCATACAGATTCACCCTGATTTTGCTCTTGAATGGACTAGCTGTTTCGATGAGTTGGTTGTTTTTCAGCCGAGTGCTGGTCAGTGTCCCCAGGGCTAAGTGACCCAGGACCAGGTTCCTGGTATCCTGCAGCAGGGCATCAGTCGCTTGCTCGGATACAATCACCATACTGCCCATGTCCTTGGAAGAAAGAAAATATTCACTACTGCAACCTGACTCATTTTTAATTAAATTACACAAGGTCATACTCTCTTTGTTTAAAAAATAGACCAAACTATAGGAAAAAACTTAGCAAGCATTCCTCAGAGGGACACATGCTCTCTACTGGGTGAAAAGAATTTCCAGGAATTCAAGATAAGACCATTTATTCCTTTTAACTGTCAAGTGTTGAAACCATCTCTGATATTCTTCAGCAATAATAAGATTTTCAAATTAACTGCTGTGACGAACATATTAACGTCAGATTGACACCATTTTCATTTAGAACAAGTAGATATCATCAGAAGTCTTTTGATGAAAACCCCATTTCATAATGATCATCCAATAAAGGGGGTGTAGCGACAACAAGATTTTCACGACAGTTGTTGTGGCAGCCATATTGATATAAGACTGGCACCTTTTTCATTTAGTACCAACTAGGTATCATAAGAAGTCTACTCAAGAAAGCACCATGTTTATATACCATTCTGTTATAACAATGCTCTCAAGATAGTCACCATGGCAGCTATATTGAGGTTTGTCATTTTCATTTAGAACTCTTCTGATGAAAACTTTATGTCAAAATGACTTTCCATTTAAAAGGAGTGGAGAAAACAAGATTTCCGAGATATTTATATAATGGACATCAGATCAGTACCATTTTAATTTAGGATCAACAAAATATTATAAGAAGTATTTTGGAGAAAATCCCGTTCTGATATGACCATTCATTCAGAATAATTAGTGACCAGCTTGTCCAGCTGGCCACTCTAGCAGCCATATTAGACATCAGATCAATACCATTTTCATTTAGGACTAACTAGACATCAGATCAATACCATTTTCATTAAGGACAAACCAGACATCAGATCAATACCATTTTCATTTAGGACAAACCAGACATTAGATCAATACCATTTTCATTTAGGACTAACTAGACATCAGATCAATACCATTTTCATTTAGGACTAACTAGACATCAGATCAATACCATTTTCATTTAGGACAAACCAGACATCAGATCAATACCATTTTCATTTAGGACTAACTAGACATCAGATCAATACCATTTTCATTTAGGACTAACTAGACATCAGATCAATACCATTTTCATTTAGGATAAACCAGACATCAGATCAATACCATTTTCATTTAGGACAAACTAGACATCAGACCAATACCATTTTCATTTAGGACAAACCAGACATCTGATCCATACCATTTTCATTTAGGACTAACTAGACATCTGATCAATACCATTTTCATTTAGGGCTAACTAGACATCAGATCAATACCATTTTCATTTAGGACTAACTAGACATCAGATCAATACCATTTTCATTTAGGACTAACTAGACATCAGATCAATACCATTTTCATTTAGGACAAACCAGACATCAGATCAATACCATTTTCATTTAGGACAAACTAGACATCAGACCAATACCATTTTCATTTAGGACTAACTAGACATCAGATCAATACCATTTTCATTTAGGACAAACCAGACATCAGATCAATACCATTTTCATTTAGGACTAACTAGACATCAGATCAATACCATTTTCATTTAGGACAAACTAGATATCAGATCAATACCATTTTCATTTAGGACAAACCAGACATCAGATCAATACCATTTTCATTTAGGACAAACCAGACATCAGATCAATACCATTTTCATTTAGGACAAACCAGACATCAGATCAATACCATTTTCATTTAGGACAAACTAGACATCAGATCAATACCATTTTCATTTAGGACAAACCAGACATCAGATCAATACTATTTTCATTTAGGACAAACTAGACATCAGATCAATACCATTTTCATTTAGGACAAACTAGACATCAGATCAATACCATTTTCATTTAGGACAAACTTGACATCATAAGAAGTCTTTTGGTGAAAATGCCATGTCAGTATGAGTTTCCATTCATTAGAAGAAGTGACAAGACTTTCAAGATGGCTACTGTTATGGCCATAATGGATGTCTGATCAGCACCATTTTCATTTAGGACCAACTAAGTATCATCAGAAGTCTTTTAGTGAAAACCTCATGCTGACATGATCATCCATATATGAGTAGTGATAGCAAGATTTCAAGATGGCTGCTCTGGCAGCAAATTGGAGGTCAAATCAGACAGACAGACAGACAGATAGATAGATAGAGAGATAGAAAGACAGACAGACAGACAGATAGATAGATAGAGAGATAGAAAGACAGACAGACAGACAGATAGATAGATAGAGAGATAGAAAGACAGACAGACAGACAGACAGATAGATAGATAGATAGATAGATAGATAGATAGATAGATATACTTCAAATGACTGCTTAGTTTAGACCTCTTCATAATGCTGGCAAGTCTAGGCTTGATATAATACCTGAAGAGGGACCTCATTTTCACTGAGAGGCAGTGATTTGATTTTCTGGAATGCTTCATCAGTGGGTCCAAAGATGGTGAAGCTGTTGTTGGTCTCAGTAAGTGTAGGCACCAGATCTACTGCTTCAATGGCACGTATCAGTTCATTGAGATTCAACTCCCTTGCAGTAGAAATAAAGTCTTGCAGTTTCTTGGCTGAAACAGGGAAGACACTGTGGTTTATACAGCATGTAAGAAAAATGACACGAATCTCATGCATGCTATCACATTATTTTGGTCATATTTGTCACTTGGGAATAAAAAATTAGGGTCAATATAAAACATTTCTAATGACAAAGTATTCATTATTATAAAGCATTACACAATTTTGTGTGTATTGTTCAGGGTTCAACTGGGCATTAATTACATCAGAGAATTCATAACAGCCAAGTTTGTTATGGCATGCAATACTGCAAGACTGAAACATATACTTGTTTTATTTCTGGACTTTAAACACTGTTCTATATCAGACATGGATTCAACTGTTAAGTGCAATCTCTTTCTGACAGCTAGATGATGGTATAAGAAACACTTCTGATTGTTTGTTGGAGGCATCTGCTTAGAGGAGGTGGCTGCCTGAGAGAGGTGGCTGATTAAGGAAGTGGCACACATGAGGAAGTAAGAGCTGGGACAATAGCAAATTAGCTGGATATAAGGGATGGCTCTCAATGAAAGATGACCATTATGGCAGGATGGTCTATGGTAGAGTTGGGCAAAAAGTGGACCGTGACCTGGTTTTATCTGTTAATTTACATCATATTATGTGGCTTTAAAAATCACCTATCCAGCCTGCACCCAAGAGGCAGTTGTCCATGCCTGATATATGCGATCTTTTTTTCAACAAAACAACTGATATATTATATACATTATAGATGTATATGAACTATTTATAAAATAAGGAAATGAGCATCTATCCATTCTTCTGTCCTTCTGTTCATATATTCATCCTTCACATATCCATAATATCAGATTAGATTTATTTATTGTTGTCCTTAGACAAGAGAGAGTGGATACATAATAAGTTTATTACCTATAGGACAGCCATGGTCCATTGGTTTCCTTGAGAATCCAGGACAGCATTCATATATCTCTGTCACAGTTTTTTTCCCCTTGCTAGTTACAACCCTTGAAAAGATGTATACAGTCATTCATGTTATTAAAAGTTCTCATTTGAGTATAAACACACAGTAAATAATTAAATTTACTGGTTTATGTAATCGACTAATCAAGTGTAACCCTAAATACCAAAAAGTAATTTTCCCACCTAACTGGCCAAACAAGGGATGCCAGACCAATTCCTGCCTAATGTGCCAAGTGAGGCATGCTACACCACTGCCTGCCTAATGAAGCAAACAAAGCATGCCACATGTCTGTGTGTCTAACTGGCCATACAAGGCATGCCAGACCATTGCCTGCAATGGATCAAAGGATGCCAGACCATTGTGTGTCTAATGGGCCAAACAATGCATGCCCGACTACTGCCTGTCTAAATGGCTAAACAAGACATGCCAGACCACTGTGTCTAATGGGTGAAACAAAGCATGACATACCACTGCCTGCCTAATGAGCTAAACAAGACATGCCAGACCATTGTGTCTAATGGGTGAAACAAAGCATGCCAGACCACTGCCTGTCTAATTGGCCAAACAAGGTATGTCAAACCATTGTGTGTCTAATGGGTGAAACAAAGCATGACATACCATTGCCTGCCTAATTGGCCAAACAAGGCATGCCAGGCCATTGTGTGTCTAATGGGCCAAACAAAGCATGCCAGACCACTGCCTGTCTAATTGGCCCAACTAGGTATTCCAGACCATCTTGTGTCTAATGGGTGAAACAAAGCATACCAGACAACTTCCCATCTAATTTCCCAAAGAAAGCATGCCAGACCAATGCCTGAATAATGGTTCAAACTAAGCAAGACAGACCACTGCCTGCCTAATGGGCCATACCATAATCTTCACTCTGAGTCACAGCTCACTTCAGCTTCACAAAATATTAATAATAGCTACAAAATGGCTGTAAGTTTATACTTACTGTGTGTATTGATTTTCCACATGATAAACATTTTTCACCAAAGTTAAACATTTTTCACCAAAGTTGTCATATACCAAGGGATAACCCAGAGTGATGATTTATTTTCATGAAAGAAAGTACATTATTTAACTTACAACTTCTTTCTTTCTGATTCATACGTTTATTATTTTATTTAAATCTCCAGAAATAGAAAATGCTACAGTGTGAGTGATGAACCACAGCAAAATACAATGAAATTCATGATTACTTCAATTATTATTATCATTGCAAATGATTTGCTTCCAATGCATTCCTTTTTATACAGATCATCATCCTTTACTACAGATAAAAGTACAGAATTTAAACAACTTGAGGGGACACCAACTGTCAATGACAATGATAATACTAAATTTCATTCAAATGAAATCTGTAGCCATTGGCAATGCTCAAACTGACACTCCTGATTATCATTTCCCAAGAAATATTTGGAAAAGTTTCTTTTTACTGATGCTGCATTCTTAAAAAAATTAGATGGATGCCTTTTTTGTTATGATGTACTTCAATAGAGTTTGTCACAAGGATTTAGTTCATGGAAAATGCAGCAACTGGACAATGAGTGAAACAAATACGTAAGTTTGCAATCAATGGACCTTGACAAATGCAAAATAAGACCAATTACTTGTGTCAAGTAATATGAGACAAACAACAACAAATTACTACAGTAATAATAAAAATAACCAGAATTCTCAAGAAGAAAATATCTCCAATCTCCATTCTCACTTATCTTTATTTATATTCCCATATTGCATATGTTTAACTTTTTCATGTCCAGTAAATGAACATACATTGTTACAGTATGCATGTCTGCATACGTTCCATGTTTTCATGCCCAGTAATTGATTATATAGGATTATCAGGCTGGATCTCAAAGATTTAAATTTAGGATCATGGGCCCAGGCGTCTGAGGATAAGGAAAATCCCCCAGGGCCAATGTTTGTTGTATATTTGATTTCATTTTTTCATACCCTTCAAACAGATAGATGAATATGGAGTGATCCATTATCTAGATACTTTCCAAGTTATGACACTAGGGCAACATTGCTCTGCTCCTGTGTAATGTTCCTGGCCTTGATAAGACGCATGCCAGCTTTCATATCTATAGAAAAAATTCTTTAAAAGTTATCTACTTTCCACACTCCTAGCCCAGTAAGGTCATGTCAAAATTTTAAAACTACTGAACATATACTGACCACCCTTATCGTATTCCAAAGTTTCACATTAGTATTTTCAGTGGAATTGGATATACAGTATAATTTTAATAAGAATCAGATGTACAGACTAACAGGGTGTCAATTCCTTGTTGGAAAGCATGGAGATGATAATAATAATAATAATAATAATAATAATAATAATAATAATAATCATAAAAATAGTGATGGAAGGAACTGATTCCCTGTTGGGTGAAAAGAATTTACAGGAATTCAAGGTAAGACCATTTTAAGTGCTGAGAAATGAAACCATATCTGATAGTCTTGAACTATAGAAAGATTTTCTAATCAGCTGCTGTGTGTAAATACTGGATGACAGATTGGCACCATTTTCATTTTGGACAAAGTATACATCATCAGACGAAGCCTTTTGCTCAAAACCCCATTTCAAAATGATCATCCCTTCATTGTAAGTAGAGACAAGAAGATTTTCAAGACTTCTGTCATGGTAGCCATATTAGATAAACAAGTGGCACCAGTTTCATCTAGGTAACATTAGAAGTCTATTGATGGAAGTACCCATTCTGAAATAGCTATTCATTTTGGAGGTGTAGACATAATCTTTTCAATATAGTCACCATGGTGGCCATTTTGAGGTTAGTCATTCCCATTTAGGACCAAGCAGACACCAAAATGACTTTCCATTTAAAAGTAGTGAAAATAAGATTTCAAGATGGCCACATATTGAACATCAAATCAGCACATTTAATTTCAGATCAATAAAACATTATAAAAAGTCATTCAGTGAAAATCCCATACTGATATGACCATTCATTCATCAGAAGTAGTGATAACAAGATTTTCAAGCTGGCCACTGTGGCAGTCAGATGAGATATCAGATCAATATCATTTTCTTTTAAAACAAACTAGACATATATCATAAGAAGTCCTCTGGTGACAACATCATGTCAATATGACTTTTCATTCAGGACACGAAGTGATGGCATGACTTCAATATAGCTGATGTCGTGGTCAAACTGGACATCAGATCAGTCTCATTTTCATTTAGGACAAACTAGATATGATAAGAAGACTTTGAGAAGAAAAAAAAACATGTCAATATGGCTCTCCATTCAGGAGAAGTAGTGATAACAACCACCAACTGTCAACCTCTCAGGGTCCATATCAAGCTGTTAAAATTGTTGTACAGATCAACAGACTACTCAAAAAAGTATCCCAAAGTTAAAATACAGTATCTTTCACGGTATATGAGATAGACCACATTTTAAATGGAGGAATAGATGGATGGACAGATGAAAGTACAGACAAACAGGACAAAATAAATGCCTGCCCTTCAATATTAATAATAATAATAATGAAATAATAATGAAGTCTTACGATGATGTACACTTGTAAGCTGTATCTGATCCATCACAGATCTGAGTCTGGAACATGTGATGTGTCTTAATCTGACTTTCACTCTCTGCTTTTGGGTCCTCCTTATCTTCAGTGCGGGAGAAGCACACATTGGGTCTGATATAAAAAAAAAATATTACATCTAATTAATGTATATTTTTCAAAGATAACTTGAACCAGATACTGATTGAACTACTTTGCAGAGCTTTGTCAGATAAAGAAATCACCTGTATAGTAGACTGTCCAGCGACTTTTATTCAGAATGTGACCGTCGAGATCAGATTATGGTCAATATATCAATTTTTAATATCTAAGTCAGGCAGCTGGAAATGGATACAACCATTTTCAGTATGGTGAATATTCCAATATATGATTAAGTCAAATTTTTTCAAAAATATTTAATTTTTGTGACCATATAAAAAAAAATCCAGATCAATTACAATATGAGGACTATTAGAGGTAAGCGGTATTATCAATATACTGGTTTACCACAGTATTCTTTTCTGGTGATACGTATCACTGTTCCTTACACTGTAATGGTACTTAGGCAGTTTCTGCAGTAAGTAATATATGGAAATTCCCAAATAATATTGTTAAGAATTTAAATTTCAGATCAAAATAATTCAAAATAGGTTCAGTTGTTTTGCAATACAGTTTTATTTGTCACAAATTGATTTTGAATATTACAAAAATAAGTTATATTAATGATCGTTTAATCACATTTTTGACATGTCTTGTGGTAGCCAATGGGATGTTGTGAAAGATATTCTGGTAAATCCAATTTTTGGAAAAGTTTCTGGGTAAAAAAGGTCAATTTGTAGTTATTTACCCACGAATATTAATCTGATAAGTATTTGTATTACTTTGTTAAAACTGCAAATCATCCTTTCATTTTCATTAGAACAATTGATTTATGTTTGAATTTTATGTAATTTCTCATGCTCACTAAATATTTTCTAATTTGTTAAGAAAGTGTATTTATTATTTACTGGACCTCTCTGATAAATATCTTGCCTGGGTGATGGCATTCCACGTTTCTCAGCCTATTATAGCAATAGTGTATCGGGCAAATTGCAGGTTTCAGTGTCAACACTGTTTTTATCAACAGTCCTTCTAATTTGAGCACAATGTCTTTAACAGGCTGTCTTGTTTGTTTGTTTGTTTTTTCTTCTGATTACTCCAAACAAACTACACAGACCCAGATCTGCTGGTGCATTATGCAACAGCAGATCTGGGTCTATGCAGTTTGCAGTTAGACTCGTCTCATAAGCGAGTATATACGGTATATCCACACTGTGTGAAGTTACAAAAGAGATAAAAAACAGATGGAATTAGTTTTCTTTATTGTAACTTTCAATACTTTTTGTTTAGTAATTCACAAAAGATCAATGGTCTTAAGAGAGAACAAGTTTACGTAAAAAAATTTTATCTAGCATGTTTGTGGTGGTGTCTTATATGAGCCGTTCGTGTTCAATGACAAAATTAAAATAACAGTATATGTATGCTGAACACTTTTACTTTCTATATTTCTCTTTCAAGAACAATACATAATAATTAATATCAAAATTTATAATAAATTTCAAGAAATAAACTCATAACTTACCCTTCATACCATGGTTTGTTGGAATCCATCCAACTGAAGGAGACGTCGAAGAAAGGATTTTCATTGAAGCCATAACCAAAGCTGAAACTTCCTGGACCGAACAGTCTGCAAGACAAAACGATGTGACAGAGACCAACAGTAGATAGATCCCAAACGATGTCATCAGTAACCATACCTGTGGTATGCTGGCTAATTTAACACTGATTTTATGTGGCGTTAGCAAACTGAAATAAATTCATTGAATCCCAAGATACTGTACAAAAGCATACATACATAAACAAAATGCATCAGGCTTTCCAATTTACAAGTTGATTTTTCCTCAGTATGCCTTGTTCAAAATTGTCAATTTTGATGGTCGCATACACAGGAGTTCGTTACAAAGAAAATTAGGAGTCTTATATTGTTACAGGTTAGACTCCTAATTTTCTTTGTAACGAACCCCTGTGAGCGCACTGGCCTGTGCTACAAAAGGTGATGCAAAAATACTGTTCTGTCAGTTGTACGGATACATTAAATGTTGGTCCCCAAACAGAGACGAGAAATAGTGTTTCGTTCTTTGGAACGGTACATTAAATGTTGGTCTATTTCTCACAGAGACACGAGAAATAGTATTCGGTTATTGGATGAAGACATTAAATGGTGGTCCCTGGCGTAGGGAGACATGCGAAATAGTGTTCTGTCCGATAGATGGGGGCGTTAAATGGTGGTTCCCAGCACAGGGAGACACGAACCTTATACAGATCAGGAACGGCCTTAGCAAAGGCAGGGTCGATCTGGATCATTTTGGCGTGGCCCTCTGTGAGCATAGCATTTGGAAATAAACTTTAAACCAAGTTTATACGATATTGAACTTAAAAGTTTCTTCCATCGCTTTAAAATGTCTTTTTCTCTATAGACATTTTTACATTTTTACAAATTACTAACGCGCAGGCTCCTGCGAACGCGGGGCCCGATTGGGCCAAATCGACCTATGGCCGGCCCTGATATAGATAATAGTGGTTTCCAAAGGCTTTGGAGCACAGCAGGCTCCATCCACCACACAGGGGTTCGTTACAAAGAAAATTTAGGAGTATCCGTCCATGAATCAAGGGAGGGGTGGGCGGGTGGGGGGGTCTAACCTGTAACAATATAACACAGGTTAGACCCCCCCTCCCTTGTTTCATGGACGGATACTCCTAATGTTCTTTGTAACGAACCCCTGTGATCCACCACATATATTCTGGCCCAATGCAAGAGCAAGCATTAACACGCTTGTCCATAATTATCTGTACTGAAGTCTTGATTCAATGGCAGAAAGAAAAACAGACAAAGACGGACAGACAGAAAGTGAGAAAAGGAGACGGATAGATTATACATAAATTTTACAAAGTGTAACGCACACTAATGCTACTGAAATACTTTATGCGCTGGATACATTTGTCATGCTCATATAATAGCACACGGGTTGCTTTTAACTGAGGCAGCAATGTATACTTAAATGTCTATTATACAACAAACATACAATTTTGAGCATGTTATATGAGTGTGTATGAAAAATAGTATCTATACTACTTTTATTATTTACAGACTAACTTTATTAACTAAACAAGAGTAAATCGAAGAAACTGACCCATGAATTTAATATAAGACCATCTCTTCCTTTTAACTGTCAAGTCTTGAAACTATCTCTTATATTCTTCAGCAATAAAAAGATTTTCAAATTAGCTCCTATGGTACACATATTCATGTCACATTGGCACCATTTTCATTTTGGACAAGGTGGACATCATTAGAAGTCATTTTATTAAAATCCCGTATCATAACGATCATCCATTCAGTGGGAGTAGTGACAACAATAATTTCAGGACAGTCGTCGTGGCAGCCGCACTGGATCTCCGACTGGCACCATTTTCATTTAGGACCAACTAGGTATCATACGAAGTCTATTGGTGAAAACCCCATATTGATATAGCCATCCATTTGGAGAGAAGTAGAGATAACAATACTTACAAGATATGACTTTCCATTCAAGAGCAGTAAAAACAAGATTTTTCTGTGACGGCCATAATGGAGACGAGATCGGAACCATTTTTATTAAGGACCAACTGGACATCATAACAAGTCTTCTGTTGAAAACCCCACATCAGCATGACCTTCTGTTCAAGTACAGTTCTGATAACAAGATTCTTAAAATAGTTAAGATGGTGGCCATATTGGATACCAGATTGACGTCATTTTTACTAAAGACCAACAAGATATTGTAGCGGATCACTCCCTCGGCTACACTGCCCCGAGTCTCGCTATCTCGGGTTCTTTAGGATAGGTCTTATATTTGGAGTGAGTGATACCCCGCTGAATCTGTCTGATGACTGGCACTCCAGAGTGTGACAGATTTCTACTTCAGCGGGATACCGTCTTATTCCTGGCTTCTTGTGTGTTGCCGACTTGCTCGCAGTCGCCGACTGGGTCGCAGGGTCGCCGACTGGGTCGCAGGGTCGCCGACTGGTCGCAGTCGCCGACTGGTTCTTCTTCTGGTCGCCGACTTGGTCGCAGAGTCGCCGACTAGTCTTCCTCTGGTCGCCGACTTGGTCGCAGAGTCACCGACTGGGTCGCCGACTTGTCGCAGGGTCGCCGACTGGTCGCATTCGCCGACTTGTCGCAGGGTCGCTGACTGGTCGCAGTCGCTGACTGGGTCTTCTTCTGGTCGCTGACTTGGTCGCAGAGTCGCCGACTAGTCTTCCTCTGGTCGCCGACTTGGTCGCAGGGTCGCAGAGTCACCGACTGGTCTTCCTCTGGTCGCTGACTTGGTCGCAGAGTCACCGATTGGGTCACCAACTTGTCGCAGGGTCGCCGACTGGTCGCAGTCGCCGACTGGATCTTCTTCTGGTCGCCGACTTGGTCGCAGGGCTGTCGCCGAGACGCCGACTGTGTCGCAGAGTCGCCTCATAATCCGAACGGGATCGACAGAGAGAAGCGACAGTGCGAAATGATGAAAGAAGAGTTATCCTCAGTCAAAAACGTGTATTACCGCAAGACCTCTGCGTTGCTTGGACGAGCCTTGTAGCGCCGGGCTGTTGGTCGACGAAAGACCTTGTCCCTAATCTTTGCCGATTACCTGGCCTGGCTCTTTCCTGTCCAACGTAATACGACCAAGTGTGCTTGCTCTGGCGGGGTGGTTATACTGCTACACTGCAGGGGACGTCTTCACACTATACCGCTTCCTAACACACCACCATTGCAGCCACAGTTGGCCCGTATATATACCCAGGCGGAATCACGTGACCCAAAACTAAGACGTTAGATGGCACTACAAAGTGCGCCAAGCATTTAAAATCACAACATAAACTTTAACGAAAAGAAATATTAAATAACGAAACGAAAATTTGAAGTCCATGGGGTTTCATCGTTACAATATCAAAAGAAGTCTTTTAGTGAAAACCCGATGTTGATGTGACCATCCATTCAGGAGGACTAGCGATAACAAGAGTCTTAAGATGGCCGCTGTGGTGGCCATATTGCACATCAGATAGACACCATTTCATTTAGGACCAACTAGACATCATAAGAAGCCTTTCAATGAAACCGCATGTCGATATGACAGGGAGACTTTCAATAACAAAATTTTAAATTTTCTGACCTAGCGGCCATATTGGAATTCAGATCGGCTCCATTTTCTTTCAGGACCAACTGGATATGATCAGAAGTCTTACTGAAAACCATATGTTTATATGATTATCCATTCAGGCGGAGTAACGAGAACACGATTTTCAGTATGACCGCTCTGACAGCTATACTGGATGTCTAAGCAGCACGATTTTCATTTCAGACCAACTAGACCATGGGTGAAATGTGTCTGTAAAGTTTCAATATAATCCTCCAAGTAGTTTAGGAGGAGTAGCGATAACAAACTTGGCTGACGGACGGACAGACGGCGGACTTTTAACGATATACAACAGGCAATATATAATTTCATAAGCTCTTGTGGTATAAAACCAGTACAGTTGATGATGACTCAACAACATATGAACATAAAGGTCGGAGAGTATATAATAAACAATGTAAGTCACATACATTCTGATTTGACTGACCAAAAGTCTTACTGACTTTAAGGCTGTCAACTTTAATCTGTGTCTTAAGCTCCAATTATACATGGCTATGTCTCGTTAATTCATACACCATCTCACTAACTGATACAACACGATAAACAAACATTAAAACAAAATATCATTTTTGGAGAAGAAAAAAATTGTATCATGAAGTTTAGAATTTTGTTCTTATAATTCTAAGTAGAAAATATGTTTTCACAATGGTTTTATGAAAATATATAATTTAGGGAATTAGAGTTAATAATAAGAACTGAAATCCCGATCACAGTTATATCTTACGTTAAACCCACCTAAAAATTAGTGTTGTACCTCCTATTCTGATGTAATTGCGCCCCACTTGGAGAATAAGACAAGTGAGAGGGTTTTTCTTTTACACATTTAATTCAATACAAAGCCTTCTAGATCTACCTGCTGACTCTGTTTCATTATGTTTGACCCGAGCTTATAAATGAACTTAGCGGACCCCAGAGATTCCTTGAAGACCATATCTAGACTTGATGTTGGCTAAACATATGGTCAGATTGTGGTAACTGCAGAAATTTATCTAACAAACTAAAGAGCTAAAGATTTCATAACAAATGGTTCTCAGTCACAGGGCCGGATTAATTCCTTGTAGGTTCCAGGCACTTTTTCAATGAAACTAATGACACTGATATGATTCTGCCTCTTTGTGCATACACTTTTCAGTAACATGGTTTTGTACGCCCACGGCACAGTGCCTAATGCGCCTATTGGATAATACGGCCCAGCCAAAATAAATATTTGGCCACAAAGGGAATTTGCTATCATTCTAGAAACAACACCTTCCCACCACTAATGGTTCCTTTGTTTCACTGCCAGCATGACAACCTTAATGTAACACCCCCACTTGGGCTAGAGTGGATTGAGATAAATACATTTAACAGGAATCACTGCTGCCAAAATTAACAGTAAACACGGATCTACCCCAGTATACAAGCAAGAGATTTTAGAAAATTATCACCTAAGACATAAATAACACAATACATAGTACAACCCAAAACAATTAAAATTTAATGTCTCTATTTTATCTCCAGACCCAAACTATTTATGAAACATATAGCAGAAAGACCTGAGATAAAAAGCGGGGTCACAAATACGGGGTGGGGGTGGGTGGGGTGGGTGGGTAAGTACAACTGGAATATAGAAGGCGTTAAGATCGAGTTGGAGGTAGCAGACAGAAGTGTAAACGGGTGCACATTATCCAAACTGAATATTAACGTCTGCCTATGATTAATGTAGAACATCGTTTGTCTTAATTAATTGAGAGGTACACTTGCGGCAATTAATTTATAAATCAAAAATGTCTGTAAGACACTGACGTCCCATCTCCTCCGTGTTAAATAAGTTTATGTGGTGCAGATGAATATACGCAATCAATAAAACAAAAAAGAAAGAGATACAAGGCTTAAGAAGAGGTGACAGAATGATACTACGTGTGCCTGATGTTAATACCTCCATGGTTCATGGCAGTCAATCGACCACTGTATGCATTGCTGCCAGATAATGCAATGTAATTAATCGACAGCCGTAGACCATCCTGCCTGATAAAGCAGGGTAATTAGTCGACAGCAGTAGACCAAGCTGCCTGATAAAGCTGAGTAATCAACAGACAGCTGTAGGCCTGGTTGCCCTATAACGCAGGGTAATTAGTCGACAGCCATAGCCCAAGCTGCCTGATAAAGCTGGGTAATTAACTGACAGCTGTTGGCCCAGCTGCCTGATAAAACATGGTAATTAGCCGACAGCCGTAGGCCAATTTGCCTGATAAAGCAGAGTAATCAATAGACAGCTGTAGGCCTGGTTGGCCTAGAGATCAGGGTAATTAGTCTACAGCCGTATGCCAAGCTGCCTGATAAAGCAGGGTAATTAATCTGCAGCTGTAGGCCTAGCTACCTGATAAAGCAGGGTAATTAATCCACAGCTGTTCTCCTAGATGCCTGATAAAGAATTATCATAAAACAGTACATACATTTAAATCCAGAGATGGACATATCCCTTGAAAAATAAACTCCTCAGAGCATGACAAAAACACGTACACATGTCGCCGAAGTTTCATGGCAGTTTATCATAAATATAATATAATATCTGGCACATATAACACCAAAATGTAGCATAACTTTAGAAAAAGGAAAAAAATAAACCTCATTAAAGCGTGACGACAGAATGATATGCATATGTTCAACCCATGTAAATGTTTCCCAGGTTTCAAGGCAATTCATCAGAAGTTATTCGACCAATCCTGAATAATATAATTATCATATATAATATATATTTTTAACACCCAGAAGTGGTATAAGCTCAGGAACAACGCACTGGAGCATGACGACAGAATGACATGTACATGTTCACCTCATGTTATTAACGTTGGTCATGTGTTAGGGTAATTTATCTGATATTGATTATTTCGAAATGACGTTATTACTGGCTATCAACCAATCGAACATCGCAATTTGACTCGTTCGAGTAGTTGATTGATAGAGAAGAAAATTCTTAAAGCTTGCTATTTTTGTTTTAAAACTAAATATGTATAACCAATAACATGTTGAAATGTATTCACAAAACTTTCCCAGATTCGTTTGAGAAATTCTATGAGGACGAAATTAGACTCTAGTAAGGCAAGATGAAGGATAAGACCGAATAAATCAAATGTTTTCACCCACCGGATACGAGCGACAAGTCTGTTGTAGCCTGTATGTAAAAATTATCAATATAATAATTCTCTTGTTTGCAACTTGTCCAGCCCTAATAAAGTGGGCTTAAATAAAATAGTAAAGTAATTTAAAAAATGAAACGTGGCGACATTTGGAAGTAGCAGACTGGAACGATATACATCTGCTCAGTCAATAATATTTGTCAAGTTTTCATAAAGTCCATAAATAGATTGTTACGGGGTACAAAAGTTGCAAATAATAACATCCAACACAAAGTAGATTCCCAGCCAATTTATAATGTTCACCCAAACTAGGGCTCAAGACGACTCCCTTTACACAGAACAGATTGGTAGTTGTACACCAGGGCGATAGTTTATTAAAACTACAGAATGGAGACATAGTCAGGGTTCATTAACATACAAAAAAAAAAAAACATTCTTGCTTTTACAGTGATGACAAATACAGACTCCAAGTCCTATGGATCAGAATCTCTATCAGTATCAGATGTGTGAACTATGCAGAATTTGTTTCTAACATTACCATATCTGACCGCTTAAAATCCTTTAAAATAAAATTACCATATACACCCATGTCTCTTGCCTTAATGATAATCAATATTTATACAATAAATTGGAGGGAAATGTTAAGCATTAATATGACGGCAACACCTTCCCACTTAAGAGAAAACTTTAGCTTTCGAACAAAATTATAAAGGATGGATAAGCAAGATTGAAGAGTCACTATTTGACTGTATTCAGTTCTATGCAATTACCTTACTTCATGAAATTTAAAAGTTCTAGCATCGCCCTGGCAATTAGAGTTCTATCAAATAATATACAGTGCAAGCATTCAATGACTCGCTAAATATTTCCATATTCCGAATACAACATTTAACACAACATCTAAAACAAACATTCTAGATTCACTTAGAATCAAACTGATCTGCATTACGAAAGTACTCAATTAGTACACAAGATATAATACACATCACCACCTGGGTCTTAATTCGGATAAGTCAAACAAGAATGAACACTAAAACACATAGTCTTAGACTCCAGCACGTGACAATCCATCAACATTTGCATTCTCCGGTCCCCGACGGTGTTTGATCGTGAACTCGTATGGTTGCAGACACAGGGACCATCTCAGAAGCCGTTGGTTTTTTCCTTTGTTTTGGCTTAGCCAGGTTAGCGGGTTATGGTCAGTTTCGATACTGAATGGAGCACTGCACAAGTAGTAGTGAAGAGATTCTATCGCCCAATACTATCGCAAGGCATTCTTTCTCAATTGTAGAATAATTCTGCTCCCTGGGCAATAGTTTGCGGCTAAGATACGCAATAGGGTGTTCGTTCTTATTGTCATCGTGCTGACTCAAAACAGCTCCAATGCTCACATCACTTGCATCCGTTTGCAGAACAAATGGGCGTTCAAAAACAAGGTCGATCAAGATAGGTGCCTTTACAAGTACATTCTTCAAGTCACTGAATGACTTAACAGCTGTCTCATCCAATGTAACACGATTTGACTGTCCCTTCCTTGTCAAAATACAATAGCCCACCATTCCTAGAAAGGATTGAATCTCTTTCTTTGTTGCCGGGAGTGGGAAGTCAACCATAGCTTTGACTTTGGCGTCGTCTGATTTAATTTGTCCTCCACCAACAATGTGACCAAGGCAAACAATAGTATCCTTTCCAATGTCACACTTGGAAGGTTTAACTGTCAGATTGTTTTCTCGCAATCTCTTCAAGACTGCTCGTAGATCCTGAAGGTGGTCATCCCAGGTCTCACTATCAATAACGATGTAATAAAAGGAAGATGCAACACCACGTAATTTAGACAACAAGTCCATCATACGCGAAAATGTAGCAGGTGAAGTTTTCATCCCGAAAGGCATAACAGTAAAATCTGAAAGTCCAAAAAGTGTCACAAAAGTAGATTTCTCCTGCGCTTCTTTAGACAGAGGTACCTGCCAGTAACCTTTGGTCATGTCGAGTTTGCTAATATATTGTGTATTTCCCAACTTCTCAAAAAGTTCGTCTATCCTTGGTGTAGGATAGGCATAAAAGAGTGTGATGTTGTTCAATTTTCTGTAATCAACACAAAGTCGCAGACTTCCATCTTTCTTTTGAACAAGTACAATTGGTAAACTCCATGGGCTTGTAGACGGTCTTATCAATTATTGCTGTAACATTTCGTCTACTATAGCTCTGACTTCGGCCCCTTTTGCATGGGGAATACGATAGGGTTTCTGCGTGATCAGAATGTCTATTGTTGTTCGAATGTTGTGAGTGATCAGGTTGGTGTTGAAGTTAGCACGTCTTCAAACGCAGAGCATAATTTTTGTACCGGTTCTCGCTGTTCTTTCGTCAGTCTGCCATTCAGACTGATGTTGTCGAAGCTCTCCATATCAACCAGTGGGAAGTTAATCCGTCCTTCTCCGTCAAATTCATCATACATAGTTGCTGAAAACAGTATAGCTCTCTTGTACTGACGTAATTGGTTAACATGGTAGGTCGCTTGTCCTCGCCTACCGCCTATGTTAATCTCGTAATTAACGTCATTGACTTTACGAATGACACGATAAGGTCCCTTCCAGTGAGCTTTCATCTTCGATGCATCGGATGGAAGCAAAACCAGAACCTCATTTCCCGGCCTAAATTCCCTTTTGATAACATTTCTGTCGTACCATAATTTAGCTTTCTTGTGACACTCTGTCAGATTTTCTTTCACTAACTCACTTACATCAACCAATCTCTGGCGAATCGAAAGCACATGTTCTACAACTGACTTCTGTGTCTCACCCTCACTGGTGAATAGATCCTTAAGAATCTCCATCGGCCTTCTTACTCGCCAACCATACAGAAGCTCAAACAGTGAAAACCCAGCTGGCTTATGTGGTACCTCCCTATAGCAAAACAGTGCGTAAGGCAGCATCACATCCCACTCTTCACCGTGGAACACAGTTTCTTCAAGACAGCTTTGTGTGTGCCATTAAATCTTTCGACCTTTCCATTGGATTGTGGCCTGTAAGTAGAGGTTGTTATTCCCTTAATGTTCAACATGTTCTAGAGTTCTTTTAGAAGAGTACTTGTGAAGTTGGTCCCTTGGTCTGTAAGGATAATCTTAGGTATACCAACGCGACTAAATAGGCCAATTAAAGCGTTGGCCACTGTTTTGGCCTCAATGTCCTTCAAAGGAATTGCTTCCGAATACCGGGTGGCTTCATCTACGATGGTTAGTATATATTTGTTCCCGGCCTTTGTGCGCTGTAGTGGGCCATCGACATCCATCGCAATCTTAACAAAAGGGTCAGACACAATTGTTGGACACACCATTGGAACTTTCTCCTTCCCTGTTCTCCTTGCTGTCTTTTGACAGATGTCACAGGCCTGACAGCGCCTCTGAATATCCCCAAACATTCCTGACCAATAAAACGCAGTTGTTATTCTTGCCTTCGTTTTCTCCCTTCCTAGATGACCAGCAGAGGTCTATCATGTGCCAGCTCCACCACTGCTTGACGTAACTGCTTTGGCAAAACTAATTAATTCCATATTTTTCTCCATCCGACGACTTCCACGTCCGTTTTAAAATTCCATGCTCCTTCCGCTTCACTTTCAAATGGCAGGGCCTTTTCTCTCACACCAGCCAACCAACTGTCATTCTTCTGATAATGAGACATCAATTCCACATTAACATTGTGCAGCTGATCAAGCGACAGGTTCTTGTCATCAACCTCATCTTCACGATGGATGTCATCCTCGTTCTCATCAGGACCATGGTCACTATCTTCGTCCGAAAATAGCCTATCCAGATGCACGTCGTCCAGTTCATGGGATCGGACCCCACATTCTTTTATTTTTCTTTCACTTTCTTCAGCTTCCTCTTTCCGCGCCCTTGCCTGGGTCCTTGTTACTGCCAAAGTCACTTTTTTCCTACATAGATGTCCATACCCAGAAGCGCTTGTGCTGCCAAGTCAGATGCCGGTCCAACCTGGGCATGACCCTTGTAGTATGACGTGTCTAATTCTACTATGGCTAATTTCGCCTTAAAAGGCTGTCAAATGGCAGTGCAGAGTGTCAGGTTCTGCCCTTCAAGGATACATGACTTATCGACAAGATCCTCACGTATCAAGGTCATTTCTGCACCTGTATCTTTAACAAACAATACTTCCTTGTTGTTCACTGATCCCGGTACATTTATTACAGACTGTTCACCAATGTTATTTCCGAACAAAGTAGGTTGCTTGATTTTCTTTATTTCTGCTGAGACAATCAAGCGAAATATTACCCTTCTGGTGACATTTATAGCACTCTTTATCTCCATAGGATCTTTTTATCAAACCACTTTTCTTGGATTGAGGTGAACTTGATGCTTGGTTATTTGCTTGTTGTCGGCTGTGCTTAGGATCGAACTTACTGTCGCTGATGGGCAAAACGTAGTCCTCAGCAGCGTCGACAACAGACCCAATGCCCTTATTGCGCCTTATCCACTGGGCCTGCACTGGCGGGAGAGCCTTCAAGAAGTACTCATCTGCTAAACAGTTATGTGGATCACGATTATCAATGAACCGTGTTAAATACTGCTCTATACGTGCCATCAGACCTCTGCATGTTTCGTTAGCATCCCTTCTTATACCTAAAATATTCCTGAGGTCTTTTCCCAAACCTATTTATCATGGCCTTTCTTAGCTCAACATAGCTCTTGCTTGTTTGCGGTGCTACCTCTCTTGCCTCTCCTTTAAGCAGGGTTCTCAGTTGTAGGGTTTTCATTTCTTCACCCCATTTTGCACGATCAGCCACGGTCTCAAATTCTGTGAGAAATGTAAGAATATCTTCTTTTGCTAGATGATTGTAAGTTTGACGTTTGACTTTGAATGGGGGGGGGTGTAATTCTTTTTATCTACGTCTTTCTGATGTTTCACTCTTTCTATCTCTAACTCCAGCTCTTTAAGATTGTGCTCCATTCGCAACTTCTCCCTTTCAAGGTCTAATTTTTGTCTTTCAATTGTGCATTCTCTCTCTAACTGCAACCGGTCACGTTCAGTTTGCTTGTTGGTGTACTTGGATGTTTTTAGTTTGCTCTGTGTTTTCCTCTATTTCCCTGTCATCTGCTTCTTCACCACTGAAGTCTCCTTCAATATCTGTAAATTGCATCAAATTTGTTTGCTGTTTCCTTCTGGTTCTATCCCTTGCAATGCTGTGCTCTTCAACAATCGTTCCTACTTCCTCATCGATAATGATTACTTAGGTCATCATTTAAATCCTTACTTTGTTTATCCTTGGCTTAACAGGAATCACATACACACAAATTTACAGAGTATATCCAAAAGCAATTTGCAGCTATACTACTCTGACAAAAGTTTGGTACTTGTGCTGTTTCAATGTTACTGTCAAATTTCCAATGAATTTCCAACAACCACCGCTGCCACCAAAATTGTTACGGGGTACAAAAGTTGCAAACAATAACATCCAACACAAAGTAGATTCCGAACGAATTTAATGTTCACCCAAGCTAGGGCTCAAGACGACTCCCTTTACACAGAACAGATTGGTAGTTGTACACCAGGACGATAGTTTGTTAAAACTACAGAATGGAGACATAGTTAGGGTTCATTAACATTATAAATTCTTGCTTTTACAGTGATGACAAATACAGACTCCAAGTCCTACGTGTCAGAATCTCTATCAGTATCAGATATGAGAACTATGCAGAATTTGTTTCTAACATTACCATATCTGACCGCTTAAAATCCTTTAAACTAAAACTACCATATACACCCATGTTTCTTGTCTTAATGATAATCAATATTTATACAATACATTGTAGGGAAATGTTAAGCATTAATATGACGGCAACATAGATCATAGGGGCGAGATTGGCACATACAAGCATTTCGGACGTTCGTACGTAGTGGATATGCGGAGAAGCCAAACACTATATCATCGCCACATTACTGGCGGGGTCTAAAAAGCTAGCTGGCTATCTAAATTGCTTATGTCGATCCTTCAGTAGCAAGTACTCGTCCAAAGAAAGAATGAGTCTAACTAGTCATTTGTGCACAGAGAGAGAGAGAGAGAGCGTTTGGTTTGGATTTGAATTTTTTTTTTAACGTAGCTTTAACAATTTTTCAGTCATATCGCTACGATGTCTGCAGTGTGGCAGTTTATAGTGATGTCTAGCACTGGGGCATCATGCCGCGGACATGTAGCATGATGTCCCACCCAGTCACATTATCCTGACACCAGGTCGACCAGTCCTAACACTAACCTCTTAATGCTGAACGCCAAGCGAGGCAGCTGTTAGTACTATTTTTTTAAGTCTCTGGTATGACTCGGCCGAAGATCGAGTCCACGACCTCCCGCATCCGAGGCGGACGCTCTAACCACTAGGCCACTGGAGCGGTCAGAGAGAGAGAGAGAGAGAGAGAGAGAGAGAGAGAGAGAGAGAGATCCACAAAGTTTCTCTATGAAAACATTCTCGTCGAATAGGATTAAAAACAGAGAATCTGTGAAGCCTACTTTCTACCAGAAAGAAAAACAAATACTGAGGGAGATAAAGAAACAAGAATGCAAGGAATGAATGAAAGAAAGAAAAAAGAAAAAGGAAAGAGGGAAGGAAACAATAAGACCTGGTAAGCAAGCGATGCGAATTATACCTTGTTGTAACCCTGTATCTGGTAGATTTTTTTTTTTTTTAAACCGATGAATCATACCAACTGGAGGAGCGAGTTTCTGCAACATTAGACTTGAGAAAGCTGACAGTTGTATGCATGTAAATTCCGCAGAATATCAGTTATCTTCAACCTTTATTTAATAAAGGATGAACATAACCGATATCCTGTTGAATTTGCAAATTTACATTGTATGTATGAATCGGAACATGGATGCCATGGTGGTTATATTCGATATCACCATTTCAATTTAGTACCACCTAGACATCATAAGTCTTTTGGTGAAAACGCAATGCCTATATGATTAACCATCTAGGAGAAGTAGTGGTCACAAGATTTTCAAGATGGCCATTGTTACAGTCATAACAGAATTTGGATCGGCACATTTTTATTAATGTGCAGCTAGTCATAGTAAGAAATCCTTCAGTGAAATCCCATGGTGGTAGGACCATTCAGGAGAAATATTGATAACAAGAGTTTCAAGATGGCCAATGTGGCAGGTATATTACATGCCTGAATGGCACCATTAGGAGCAAATAAACATCATAAGAAGTTGTTTAATAAAAATCCTGTGTTGATACTAACATCCATTCTATAGGAGTAGTGATAACATTATTTTTAAGATGGCCGCTGTTGTAGCCATATTATCAGATGGACACCATTCTTATTTTGGATCAACTTGCATCGGGGAAGTCACAGTGTGAAAACCCCATGGCAATATTAATTTTCGTTCAGAAGGGCTGGCAATAGCAAGAGTTTCAAGATTGCCAGTGTAAGAAGTCTTCTGGTGAAAAGTCAGTGTAAATTGAATTTCCCTTGAGGATGAGTAGCGATAACAAGATGTTCAAGATGGCCACAGCGGTGGCCATATTTTACATCCGAGTTGCACCATTGACATTTAGAACCAAGAAGACTGTGGCATGAACGTGTGTTTAAAGTTTTATGGCAATCCTCTGAGTAGTTTCGAAGTGGCGTTAACAAACTTTTGCTAAGGATGGACAGACAATGGACGACAGAACATTCCATAGATTAATCTGGTGAATAACCAGTACAGGTAAAAATATAAGGCTGAGTGTGAGTTGATACAGCGTGTATTTGGGTCATAAGATATACTTAAGATTTGATGTCTTGTTGCACACATCTATCCACCTCAAATTCAGTGTCACGTTTGCTAAGCATCCAGCTAAAGTCATGTATAAGCTATAATCTACCTGTCTTAGGAATATTACCGCGGCCTTGTGTTTGATCTCTAAAACTGCCGCGGGGTTAGTGTTGAACTCTTACGCAAGGTTACGATGACCAGCCAGAGACCGGAAATTTGAGTTGGCAAAGGCGACCGGTCGCGCCGCCTAACAAAGGCTTGCCGTTATCATACTTATATGTTAAAGGTTAGTTCAAGGATCAAAAGGAAAGTCCACGGGGTGAACGGGGCGTGTTCTTATCCGTCCCCACGTTGACAGACAGCGAGAGGGACATTGTCCGCAAAGTTTGATTGGATCGGTCCACAGCGAGGGCGTGATTACAATTCAGACCCGAATGATACCTTCCAAAATCGTAAGAGTAATTCAGTATTCGCCTGGAAGGATTGCACATCAATAGGGTTTACTCCAAAAAAGAAGCCACTCGTAATCTGGCGGCAGAACTTAGAGGCAGATTCTAAGGAAAGACAAAGCTTCGAAAAGGTCAGTAAGTTATTTGCTCGATTTTGCAGAATATTACGGCATCATAATTGTAATTATTTGTAGTATGTACACCTAATTACTAGGATCGTTTAGTATGTAGAATTACCTTTGTAGTGTTTCACTTACATGCGTATTTGAGAAATGGGCTTGAGCCTTACGTGGAGAATTATTAGATACGGGGCAGAATTATGTAGATTGTTAGCTTGTGGTCAGAATTAATTTTGTAATTCGCTATTAGGTTACTTCGTAGTAAACCAGTGCATTATTAATGCGTTATGTTAGAATTTACACATGCTAGAATTGTGAATTTGGAAACATGGTTGAAGTATGTAAGATTAGTTACTATGGACGTATGCATATATCAGAGCATGGATATTTGATTATTTGCATACTTTGTACGAGTTGTAAGGTAAAGAAATGCGTCTGATTATTGTGATATTGTTTAGTATAACGGGATTAGGAATATGTACTGATGTGACGGAATTTATTGATGTATGTATAAGAAGTAATTGATACCGTGCTGTATTATGGCGTTTGTTTTACCATACAAGAAAACGTATGGGTATCTCGATGTGAACGAATGCGTGACCGAAGAAATTTAATAGCCATTATCTGATGATAGGCTGTGTGTAGTGTGAGATAAGAGGGCTAAGGAAAAAGATTGTACCGTCCTTGTTTTTTCACGGGAAGCATTTTAGGGGACAGAGAACTTCCGGTTCCATTGGGTCCCAAGTCTTCAAGAGTTGGAGACGGAACTGAGACTATAGCCGAGACAGTCGAAGTCGATAGAAGTGTAGTCGTGGGAGAGAAAGTGGAGAAAGAGGAGGAGTCCAGAGAAAGTCGAAGAGGAGAAGGAGAAGGAATTTGGAGAAAGGTGGGGGGGGGGGAGAGGAGAAGGAATTGGGAGAAATAAGAGAGAGAGAGGATACAACAGATGAGTAAAAATACAAGGACAGGTGGAAATCAATCTCACACTGCTAATCAAGTGATTCAATAGGCTACTTAAAGGGTCGAGCGGAAGGAGTTTAATTGGAAATTTTAGTCATTCGGTTATTGAATTGTTATTAAATTGTTATTCATTGAACTTCAACCTTTTTTGTATATTTAACCATCTAACCGTCGACATCGCTGACTTGGGGCTCGGAGCTTTACATCTATCTTTCACTAAATTTAACTTCTAACAAAATAGAGCCTGGGTGGGACTTCTTTAATAGGTTATATAAAATATTAGGAGCACTCCACCCCAACCATATAGTTCGTCACATTCATCTCTATATTTTCTTAAACATTCTTCTTCTTTCGCTTCTTTTTCAGTATTATTAGAGGTACTTTTTTCTCAAATGATTTCGAACAAACAGTACTACCTCACTACCACGCCCTCCAATGTTTGAATCTAATTATAAAACAAGGATGACTGGTAAATGTGTGCAGTGTCATATCGCAAAAGTAACACAATCCTAACGAAAACCTTGCACTGAAAAGGCCCCGACCTGCAAGGATTGATTTTCTTCGCAAAGTTCAGACAAGAGCATGGATTTCTTCGTAATAGATCAACAAGCTTCATAAATAGTCTGCAAACACATATTGACGCTTGCTGAATGAATGCGGTCAGCTTGGGAATATAACAAGCGGTGCATTGTAGTCTTGGTATGAACGAACTGTGGAAAATGCTAGAAGCTTTCACTCGGCCTTGACTTTGTGAGGAGCTTAGGATTACAGATTTACAAGAACCATTCTGTGTATTAACTGGTTCTATGTGCTAACAGGAAACGTGGTTTTAAAACAAACAAATAATGTCACGTACTTTGTTGCCAAATCAAAATTCAGGTACTTGTTTACTTAAGATTTAGCGTAACCGCTGAACCAGCCAAAATTTTTTGCAAAGAAATTATCTACGCAAAGTGTAGATTACGAATACCAAAGCATACATGTATCCAGAGTTTGTATCTGCACCATCTTAAAACGCTTCTCGTAATATAAATCTGGTACCCAATTTTGAAACACATACATACAGACCTAATGATGTCAAAATTACAACCTAAAAAGCAAAAATATAATTCTGCCATGTGTTTGATTACATGCATAAACGAGTTTCTTTTTACAAAAGCGTTTATGATATTTGATCGTCAAAAGTAACTCAAACACTGATACCTGGGGATTATTGTCAGCTTGTATAATTTAAGATAGCATGCATGGAAAAATATATTCTAAGAAAAAACTAAATATCTTACTTTCTACATAGTGCTCAAACAGTTTTATTAAAGGATTTGCCTTCATTTTATGCATGAATGCATATGCATGAGAGAGAGAGAGAGAGAGAGAGAGAGAGAGAGACTTGCCTATGAAAGAAAGAAGGTTCTTTGTGCTTCATCTCCCGTTGTAACTGATGTCTTCTGGGAATAGCCAAATCGCTGAGCATCCCCTTTCTGTGACCATGTCGGCCTCTCTGTCTGTGTTTTCCTAAGAACGCACCCTGCACAACAATTAATTCTATCACCAATACTGCAAGGAAAATTAAAAATGTTGGTTTCGCCATGTTCATGCGTCGTATTCAGAAGTGCGTAGTGACTTTCCTTTAAGTGGTACAAATTCTAGAAGGGCACCTCTTTTGATTTATCCGCATCTGGGAGCGTACCATTAATAGCATGTTAGGGGGGGATGCAGGAACAGTTTCATAACATAATAAATGCACATCAGAAAATTATACTGTATGTTGCTATGTACTGTTCTGTTAATAGATCAGTCATGTTTACTTAAGTTTATGAAAAATAAATTCTGACTTTAAAAACGTGAAAAAGCACTTCTCAGTGTATGTGTTAATTTTTAAACGTTTCATAAACCCTTGTTGTAAAATTCTCTCCTCTGAGCAAATATTTCATGAGTCATTCCAGGAAAGTTTTGATAGGGCCAGTCCAAAACATTCAATGACTTGTTCTCATTCCGGATATTACGAAATGTTTTCGCCCGGTTGTTACCGTTGATGGGGTCATAAGTCAATGATATTGCTGATGTTGTTTAGAAAGACACTTTACTAAATTATCCACTTTACATTTTGTTCTCGAATATTCAACGTTATATGGTAGTGAAGTGGATTTTCATCATTTTTGTTTCGCCTGAGAATGAGAAAGGATTAGTATTATTTCCGGAGACAACAACGACAACAGGGATGGCATCTTTGAACAATGTACAAGTGCTGCTTTAAAGAGTTTGAAAATCGCACATCTTATGAGTGAGTTGCTGCATTAAAGTTAAACACTAATACACTAAGACTTTCCGTCTCGCCTGCGTGCACAGAAAGCAATGTCAGCATAAAGCCTTTGAGAAGAGAGACACCTTTTCCCGCTCTTCAAAGGCATGACTTATATAAATCGGACACACTATTCACGTTATGTGATGTTACATTTAAGACTATCATGACCTTCAGATACAACGAATATGCCAGTAAATAGTCACGTGCATGCAGAAAGAAAAAAAAATTGCTTCAGGTGTGGGAAAATGATTAGATGCCAGTAAAAAGCATAAAAGAACACAAAAGTTTTATCAAACATTGCTGCATAATTGAACTTTAATATTCATTAAAATGTTCATCATTTTCATTCAATATTGTATTTATAACAGATATATGAAGAAGTAAATGTTAGCACGTAGTCATATTTGAAACTAGCATGATTATAAAAACAATCAATTGAAAGTGTACAAACAAGAGTACAAATGCTAAAGGGTGCAAAGCTGGTTTCACAACAACTAGAATGAACCTCTCAATAAAATTTGGACAACACACTTGACCAAATTTGACGCTGCAGAAAAATAGCCAGGTTTCCCAAGTGATAAAGTTTCTAGGTGATTTGCGATATGAAACCACCCCTGTGCAACATCTTCTATGGAGGGGGTCCTTAATCTTCGCCTAGCGCTGTAATTCCTGACGTCATTAATTATAGCGCCACGAAATCAATACAAAATATATTCTTCTTACGACCCTAATGTAATATATCGGCTATTACACCACATGGTATATATGAGCAGGGCCGGCAATCGGGCCCCACGCTCACAGGGGCCACGCGCTTTAGTAATTTGTAAAAATATATCTAAAGAGAGAAAGTCATTTTAAAGCGATGGAAGAAAATTTTAAGGTCAATATATTAAACTTGTTGATAGTTTATTTCCAAATGCCTTGCTCACAGGGGGCCCCGCGTAAATCCACGGGGCCCCGCCAAAATGATTCAAATCGGGCCCCGCGTTTGCTAATGCCGTTACTGTATAAAAAATTCTCATTTCGTTTAAATAAAACACGTCAGTCCTGAAACTGAAGAGACTCCCCTTGGATTATCCTGTATACAGTTATAACCTATGTCTATTAACATCACAACTATTCAAGAATTGTAACTCTGTGTGTGTGTGTGTGTGTGTGTGTGTGTGTGTGTGTGTGTGATAATTTTAATACCTTTTGATGGTATTGATTCAAAACAAGCGAGGTTCTTTTATTAAAAAGGTGATAAATGAAGAAATTATTCGACTTTGGATATTGTTTGTAGGCAAACGCTGGAGTAATGACTTAAAAGAACAACAATGATAATATGCATACTGATTAATTCGTTCTATTATATATATATATATATATATATATATATATATATATATATATATATATATATATATATATATACAGAGAGAGAGAGAGAGAGAGAGAGAGAGAGAGAGAGAGAGAGAGAGAGAGAGAGAGAGAGAGAGGGTTATAAATATAAACCAGACAGAACGAAAAGTGCTATCCCTGGATTCTAAATAAGTATGCTTGATAATAGTAGGCAGAATTAATATCTAATACAAATAATACTATCATACAATTTAGAGAATTTTTAATTCGTACTCTTCGGGGATTCGAACCCAGGTACGCGATGGGTGCCGTTTACCCACGGACCTGGGTTCGAATTATGTAACGGGGGGATGGTGGGGAACGTGGACGTACGAAGTGCGTATGCCCCTCTGTTAATGATTTGGCGATCGTTATCTAGGGGATGACCTCCCTCGATGTTATTGCCCAGTGTGAATAGATAGATAGAACACTGACAGAGAACTAAGCAAGACCATTGAGAAGAAATAAACAAATACGAGCCCCCTTAAACAATAAAATAAAATAAATTTAATTAATTAATACATAAACTAAAATTGCAATTGCAAACCAACCGATTTACATTAATGGAATTTAATAGCAGTGTTCAATTTACAATGTCCACGCCCGACTTGCATCACCTGGCGTCGTTCTCTCTTGACTTTGTGTATTCCACGTCTAGCGTATATACTTGGTTCTTCCTCTTGACCCTTCTATTCTGAACTCTCTATTTGCGGACTTCCCTCTTGGACTGTCTTCATCGGGTTTCTCGGGGAGGAATATAGAAATCTGTTCCCTTAAATGACAAGATTACGACTAAAGCTGTATATGTTTCACCACCTATCCGTATATATAAAATCTGTCACTTCCGTTATTCAGAAACGTAAATAGCTATCCACACTGCATAGACACTGACATAATGTGACATTAACGTTTAACGGTCCTTACAAATTTATTGTATTTGCGGTAAGGTACAATCGTTATCTATAGTTACAAATGACCATTGCAATATACCAAGTCTGACCTTAATTAAACAGTTCATCGTCTCTTTTCCACTCGGCAATTGATTAGCAATTGACACGTGTTCTGTATACAAACGATGCTGCCGTATATATGAGCATACATTACTATACGTCTTCTTACATCTGGCTAGCCAGTTCCACTCAATAAGATAAATGCTCGATTACTATTGCATAAGATTCACTAAATTCTAGCTTACAGTAACCAATAACCTGCAAGATCATTTGAGCATTACAAAATCATACATAAATATGCAATTATCATCAACTCACGATAAACAGTATCATCCTACAGACAAAGGAAATTAATTCATAAATCCTTATGAAATGCTACGCATCTGAATATTTGGATCACATCATATCCGTCATTTCCATCAATGAACTAATAACTGTTAAATTAAAGAATAAATTTTGCATAACACTCTAACATATCAACAGAGTCCTATGAAATTGAATAAACGATACAAGCATGAATCATAATCATATCAAACACATTTGCATAAAACCAAACAAACAAAATAGAAAATTACATGGAAATTAAAATTGCGTACCTTAATGCTGTTTCTTTTCCACACAATCGTGCGTCCTAGCACTATAGCCTGTCTTTTCCTTTCAAGACAGTTATCTGGCCTCTTTACTTTGTTAACGAGGGAAAACTCTTCTTTAGGGTTTCCCCCGGAGTCAACCTGACTTCTCTCAAGCAAGATTTCTGACTAAAGAATTCTGAGCCAAGTCGATACCTTAAATTCCCCATTATTTCTAAAGTGTACGCCTTAATTTTAACTGACCAATCGAAAGCAAATGTTCCTAAATTTTCCCCAGAATAATCATGTCTTCATCAGATTTTGACAGCCTAGGATATGATGCAATTAGCTTTACTTTGAAGATCAATTATTTGACATAAGGTTCTTTACAAACAGATACAGTCGTAGTTCTAATGTACTCTCTGCCAATATATCGCTACAATGACTGGGTCAATTCCACTGAAGCTTAAACGTATGCCATTTTATGTTTCACAGATGAAACAAGGGAAATAGCAAAGTGAACTTTCTCAAAGACTTTTCTGGCTTGATTATGATAAAATTTTAATGCACAATTTATTCAATTTTAGGATCCAGTACTTCTTCAAAATTCGACACATTACAAATTATTTGTATTATTATTTGTATTATATATATATATATATATATATATATATATATATATATATATATATATATATATATATATATATATATATGGTATACAGTCTCTTTCCATTATCTTTCCACCTCAACTTACATATCTATAGGCCTATTATTGCTTTACTATCAGCACACCCTCCCGTTTATTTAGTATACACATCCACACCCACACCGATTTTAAAAAACGAAAAGCATCAAGTATATCAAAAATGCACAAAAATTATTCATTTCACTCACTGACTTTTAATTTCTAACCTGGTAGTCGCCAAGGAGTCCCTAACGCTGTCAAATTATTGGCGTTTTAACGCAAACAGAAGCTAACGATGTAAGTAAGCAGTCAGACTGATCGCTTTCCATTTCTGGCTTCTAGAATAGTCTATTTCAGTAAAAACTGTGTCTTCTGCGTTCAATATTTGCTATATCTATTGTCAATATTTCTAAAACTTGAACAAAGAAATAGTAGGAACTCTTGTATACACGTGTTCAAAGTGATGTAAATCCAAAGTGTACGAAATTATCGAGATTTTCAAAGACGGTGAACTACATCATAGCTGTTATTTGAAAACATAGAAAATATGACGACCTTCATTACAAAAGAATCTCTCGTTTGATTCGAAACGCCAACAAGTTGATAGTGTTTAAGACCCCTTGGCGATAATGAGGTTAGAATTTAAAAATCAATGAATGAGAGTTTTTGCATTTATGTAATATCCTTGATGCCTCCTGTTATTAAATCGGTGGCGGGGGTACAAACGGGATGGTGTGAGAACACTATAGTTTCTGTAGGTAAGTGGGACGGACAATTTTAATTATCAGATTTTATGATTGTTGTATAAGCAAATGTCTGGTTATTACTTTGAACGTAATTAACCAAACTGCTCGGATAAGGTATAAGCAAAGGTCTTGTTATTATTATGTAGGTAGTTAAATAAACTCCTCGGATAAGCTATGGTCTGGTTATTAATCCGTAGGTAATTAATTCAGTTTCTCTGACACAATTCAGACAGAAATAATCTGTTGGTAATTACTTCAGTTTCTCTGACACAATTCAGACAGAAATAATTAGTAATAGTGGTAGGAAATCACATTCTTATTGCCAGGCATGCAATGATAGTTCTTGCTATTTCCATTTCAATCAATGAAACTACCATGCTATTTTTTACTTTGACTAGGCAATCCAGATTATAAACTCGTGTCGCGAAAATTTAATAATTGAAATAGATGACAACATTTATAAATTATCATTCATAGGTCAGACTTTTAATCAGCAAAGGAAACCAGTAACTCAGTTGGTAGATCGTCAGTGAACCGCTCCGGTTGCCTAAGTGGTTAGAGCGTCCACCTCAAATACGGGCGGTCACGGGTTCGAACTTCAGCATGAATACCAAAGATTTATAAAAATGATAGTAGCAGCTGCCTCGCTTGGCGCTCAGCAATAAGAGGTTAGAGCTAGGACTGGTCGGCCTGGTTTTAGGATAATGTGACTGGGTGGGACAATGATGATACATGCCTGCGGCATGATGCCCAGTGCTACACATCACTATAAACTGACACACTACAGACATCATAGCGATATGACTCTCTCTCTCTCTCTCTCTCTCTCTCTCTCTCTCTCTCTCTCTCTCTCTATATATATATATATATATATATATATATATATATATATATATATATATATTAAAAATCCAAATCACACACACACACACACACACACACACACACACTGCGTCAGACTCGTAATGCAAGGATCGTGGGTTCGATACCACCATAGCCTGGTTGACCGCTTCACTGTGTCCTTTGGAATGGTACTTAGCTCTCGTTTCGTCTGCATGAGATAGTCAATCGTGTGCTAAAACATGCCGTAAAAACCAAGAAAATAACAACAAAAAAATAAAAATTAACCAACAACCATTAATGATCACCAGTTACTGCAATTTACGAATGAGCAACTTGATATCTTTCCCAGGAAACTCTCCGTTTGCAAATTTCATTTTAAACTGAATTACATGTGTTTGTAATTATATTAATTTAGCGAAAGTTTATGTACTATTTCTTACCCCAACGATTGTGTAAGCAACGTCTTGATTTTGTAATATGTACTGCATGAACCCGATAAGATAAATGTTGATCATATGTTCGTGATTCTGACTCATTCGAGAAAGTTACGAGTTACATCACGGTACGGTGCTCTGTTTATTTACCGTCAGCATCAGCAACCGCGAAACTTGTAGACCAGATGCAACTGATCAAAGCGTCAAATTATGCAATGTAATCAAAGCGTCGACTTATTCACTCTAATTAATGTTCTTTAATTAGCGTGCGCATAAACTATTAGGACTGTAATACAGATAGTTCAGACCATTTCAAAACACATGACTTAGTAAAAAAAAAAATCACTTCCCTTACCTTTTGCACTAAAATAAACTAATATCAGAGTGTTGAGTGAATTATATAAATGCATGTATTTCACCAAATAAATGTTTTATTTTATGAAGATCAAAGGTGTGACCATACATAATTTTGATGAAATGGTTTCATGGAGCACACGTGTTCAAACATTAATTTTTTTTTATGTGACGGTATGCGACGGTAGATCAGGGTCTGTGTTGTTTGCGGTTGAGCCAGATTTGTAAGTGGGTACATACGGTGATACAAATTTCAGTATCTATATTCTTTACTGAATGCTTTAATACCGTTGTTGAGGATCTGGTGAATGTTTTTCCTTATATTACAAAAATATATTAACAGTTTTGTGTCACCTAAAGCATCTGTATTAACTTACACACAATACTGTATTAACCTAGTAAATATCAAACAAAGTACACAGTCAGCCCATTCAGTCATTTACATGTACTACGCTAATAGAAGTCGCACAATTATTTCTCTTTTTAAGTATGCTTTTTTTTAAAATATATTTAATAGATTTAAATATGATCATGATATTATAATCATTGAAGCAATTTGTAATTTAATGAGACTCAAATGCAACAAACGTAAAAAAATAATGTAACTTAAGTTAAACTCGTTTATTAGGGTCACCCATGGGGACAGACAGAACTGACTTTTAAAACTGAAGACGATTTTACAGGTAAATGTATATTAAGTGATACTCGAACAGAACTTGTATCTGACTTTAATCAGCAGGTGTCCTTGATTTACAAGTAAATGTATACTTGGTACAAGGGCGCCAGAAGAATTGTTTTTTTTTCGGGGTGGGGGGAACATGTAGTGGTCAGCTATTAAGTTTTACGAATGTAGGCCAGAACATGAAATGGGGGGAGGGAGACTAGTGCCCCCATCACCCCCACCCATTCTTTCTCCATATGTAATTTTACTTCATATTATGACATATTATTCTTTATTATCCAAGGATAGCACTTGACACTCTGCGGATTATATTTGTCAGGTTCGGATCAGGTCAAGTGTTGGGGGGGGGGGGGTCAAAATTTTGACTTTCCTCGAAAGATCACCAAAGTACAGATCTATGTGTCTATTTACTCAAAGTGTCCATAATACCCAATAATCGTGCACAAGAATAAAACGATTGTCAAATTTCAAGTGGCAAGTGACTACGCGCGTGTGTGTGTGTGTGTGTGTGTGTGTGTGTGTGTGTGTGTGTGTACGGGTTGATTCCCCCCTCCCCGATCCGGCTCTGAACTTGCAACTTTTTATATTAACGTTGACATGCCTTAATTTTTGCATGCAGATGAGAGTTAATTACTGGTGTACCGGCTACGCACCAATGCTTATATTCACGACCTCGTTCCTTCCTTTTACGTGTACCTTTGTTTAGTCGAGACGGTATGGTGGTTGGTGCGTGCAGGCGATGCGATGGTTGCGGTAACCCGTGAACTTGGTATTCAAATCTCAGGAGGACAATTAAAATCCCTAACATATATGATAATAGTATTGTTCCTTCCATCCCAATGGAAAAAAAAATTGTTTGACGGTACTTATGGGTACCCACTGGACCTGGGTCCCACCTGCAGTTGTTGGGGTTGCTTAGGTGGTTGTTACCCCTTTGATTATATATGAGGCATTACAAAGAATAGATATTTAAACAAACGCAGGACAAAATTCCATTCATTCTTCATTGCAATATACATTCAGCCTTTGCATCAAAGTATGTCTGAGAAAATTTTACTGCTAGTGAAAGTTTCTGTAACATTTGGAACATGCAATTTGGTTATAGCTTTCAAACGAAATAAGAAGAAAAGGAACATTTTCGTGAGATCGAAACTACTGATAAACCTGGTTGCTTCAAACAAAAAGACGGAGAGGAGACAAATACACAATTAAAACAATAGAATGGTTTCCCCCCAAAATAACGGTAGGCACACAAACACAATCACACAGACAAAAATGGGAAATTAGTTTTCCCATTATAATTCTTTTTTCTCTTCGTTGGCGTATCAAGCAGATATTTCTGTGATTCGGGTCTGTTGATGTCACTGGATGCGGCGGCATACCACCGCATCCGATCAAAATTAAGTTGGTGAGATTTGAACACTGTTCCTACATGATCGAGACATGGGGAGCACACATCTTGAATGGATCGATAACTAAGCAATTTTCTACTGCCGGCCCGTGTTTGTACAAATACCTTTCGCTCCGCTACACATGTAATGTCTTCCCTCTGGTGCGTTGTCGTGCTTCCGATGTTAAACTTACAAAGTATCCTTTTTAAGTCAATTGCCTTCACCATTTTCGGTCGGTGTTCAATGCACCGCTATTACACGCTATTGGATAGTTGGCATTACGTATTAAGGGAGGTAACTCACGAAATCCAATAGATGTCGCTAGGACAAAGCACATAAATATCTGTTCGATCCGCCAAGGTGTAGACAGGGTTATCATATCGGGACCTTGGCTAGCGAAGATGAATGACACAAAGATAGACTTTCTTTTCAGTTTAGGTTTTTTATATTTGAAAGAGTTTACACGGAACTCTCATAGCCAAAAATGCAAAATAAAGAGTTTACACGATCTCTCATAGCCAAAAATGCAAAATAAAGAGCTAAAACATAAGGAAAATATATGCAACAAAAAGTGAGAGACAAAGAAAGAAATGACAACCAAACTCCTTTATTGTTTTTTAATAAATGTTTTAAAAAATAAAATTTTACCAGCAGACAATGTACAAAGAACAGATTTGACATAAATGCCGTCCTTACAAGAAAACAGAACCAAACACACAGTATAGCAGGATACACATAGCTTAGTCAGGACCGTAGGAGATCTCTGTTAAAGATCACAAACAAGAACAGGGGGAAGGAAACCGGCCCTAGACATGTGTCTTTGCCAGGAAGTTGGACACCCATAAGTCTTAATAAATGGGAGCATCGAGGAACCAGGCCGGATACCTCGACAAATACCAGCACGGAAGATCACCCCCTAATTAAAAAATAAATCTAAATAATATTTTTGCATCAAACTTCTATTTGATATTTTTTTTACTGAAATATAACACTACAGACATTTGGGGGCCACACGTACATATAAAAACCTTTAAAAAAAACTTCGGCAACAAAGGGGGGGGGGGACTCCTCAGTGGTTACCAGCTAACATAGCTGGGAAGTAGCGAGGGTCCACCAATAAAGCTATCTAAACTGCGCAAAAGATAGTTTTACATCAGTTTCAACCATGACTGTTTACCGCCTCTACTCGCTACATGCCACGGGCATATACCAAGGTGTTGTTGTCCCCCCCCCCCACTCCATTACTGAAAATCGTTTTTTTGGAAACTCGACCGTGTCATTGTGTGTCGGAATGAAAAATGGTGTTTTTAGCATGATTATTATATTTCAATTGGAACATTCTATATTTTTGGACTTGTGATGTAACTTTTAGGATTATTCGGGATTTAATTGACAATACTTTAAATTCCTCTTAAATTTTCTCTTTGCAACTTAGAGAAATAAATTATTTTGTTAAATGTTTAAAAATTGTAGTTTTACTTTTTAATGTTACTTAGTTTAAAACCATGGAGTTGTAACAATAATTTTCTTTTAGCATCTAATTATCATGTTTCAATGTCGACAATAGTATACCTTCATTAATCACATGCGCCACACATTATAAAAGTAAATATTATTGTTAATGAGGAGAGATCTAAAGAAAGATTATGCTTGTTGCTCAGTTCTCTATAACCTTTTCTTGACTTTATGTACCTGCCACGATGACTTATGAACAAGGCGGGTGTAAGGGTATTTGGCGCCCTGGGCCAACTTTCCACCTCGCGCACCCCCCACCCCCCGGGCATCGCTTATTATAAACTGTTCGTTAGTATTAATACACCTTCAGCTTGATAATTTATTAACTTCATCATTTAGTCTACATATTTAATGATAATAAATGGATAACCTGATAGTGTTCGCTTATTGGGTTAAACAGGCTCTGCTTATGAAAATAAATACTGTTTTTAAAAACTATCGATAGGAATGGTCAGTGGTCTCATGTATTATCACTCTGTACACAATGCATCTAGCCATTTAAGAGTTTCTGGTGTACTTTGCCAATAAAATTATGAATGCTGGATAAATCAATGTACAATGTACTTCACAACTCTTTGTAGTTCGCTTATCGCCCCTAGCTTTAGCTAATTGCATTTTTGCTTAAAAATTCCCATTGACCTTGGACTGGTCTCCCACGTCCACCCTCTTCAGTCAAATATATAAAGTGTTTGTGTATCTGTTCCTGTCTCTGGTATGGTGTATTCATTATCGGAATATGTGACTCGAGTTATGCAAGACCTTTTTCCGGTGTTAATAACAGTCTCTAGGGAACAAACGACAAAACGTTGCACAGAATTGATGCAACTAAGAAAAATCAAGCGAAAAGACACAAAACCATCCGCAGATATGACCGGAGACTAATGACACAACCAGGAGAGAAACAGCCGCTACACTACAGTTGGCGTGAAGAAGCCCTCACTAGAACGATCTGTTATAATTCAATTCGCTAATAAAATTTTCGGTTTTGAAACATTCCGTCTGTGTCAGTAGTGCCAGAATGAGACTGTGCAAGTATTGGTTTAAACACATTTTTTAAAAAATAAATTATGCAAAAGTTGTCGGGCTGTAAATTCTCACATTGGAGAAGCCTTCCCCATATAAATACAATGGTACACATTAATCAAACACGACAAGCGGCAGAAGAAAAAAAACAAACAAACAAACAAACAAAAAACAATTAATTAGGTGTGTTGATAGGTAAAGGATAAAGCTTCTAGAAAAGGAAACAACAGGAGAGATATCCAAGGCAAGTAAACAATGATGTTAACAAACTTGGGAAGGAATTGCATTTGCAGTATGTGATGCACTTACATCACTATCAGGTAGTCATTATACAGTCAGATGATGAGTGATATTAATAATAATCTTTATATTTAGAATCTGATCAAGAAACAGTTAAAACACCTCGTATTCTTAACGGACTTTTGAAACAACTTAAAGATATTTAAATTCTGTTCATTTGAAAGTTCAGGTTCGCTAAAAGAGTGTTGAGATCGGGACGGGTATTTCGTTAAGACTATTAGATTCTGCATTTTGCACTGTGTATTGAGTACAGATGAAATTATGATGAAATGCGCTTTTTGCTTATACTCCACAGTTGCATAAGCGATTGTCTATCAAGTGAATATCGTACTGATTCTTTTTTTTAGGTTGCTACATTGGTTTCTAATCCTAGTATGAATAACAGAGTATTTACGATCATCAGAAAGATATCAGAGAGAATCACATGCTTATGCCGACTGGCCTTTCTAACTGCACTTTCAAGGCACGTATATTGAGGATTATTGAGTAATTTCAGAACTAGCTCACTTCCTAGACTTTGTAATTCATAATAACTCCGCACTTGCAAGACTAGACATCCGTAATAGATTGTAGGAAGTGTGCAAATACAAGAGTTGTCTTCGGATTTCAGACTGTTTGGATTTTCAATGTCTGCATTGCTGCAAATTGTAGAAGCATATTTCTGCTGAAGTTAATCTTATACTTTTAGATTTACTGTAATATGGATGTATTCATAATACTTGGAGAATGTAAAAATGTTTTAATATTTGTTTCATATTTAACATAGGTAATGTTGTGAAGGAAATGCAGATAAACTCTATTTCGAATTACAAAGCATTTGCAGTGGGATGATGAATTCTACTTGTTCACAGCAATTAAAATCTAATAGTGTTGCATGGCTTTCTGAGATAAACGAAGACGAATGGAGAGTTTTGGTGTCTCTTTTATTACAGTCATGTAAAGCAATTGATTGTGGATTGTAGGGGATTGTTATGGTTGGGGTGGGGTATCCCAATGTTTTATTTAAACAGTTACAGAAGTCCCACCCAGGCTCTATTTTGTTGGAAGTTAAATTTAGTGAAAGATGGATGTAAAGCTCCGAGCCCCCAGTCAGCAATGCCGACGGTTAGATGGTTAAATATACAAAAAGGTTGCAGTTCAACGAACAACAATTTAATAACAATTCAATAATCAAATGACTCAGATTCCCAATTACACTCCTTCCGCTATACCCTTTAATACGCCTATTGCATCACTTGATTAGCAGTGTGAGATAGATTTCCACCTGTCCTTGTATTTGTACTCATCTGGTGTATCCTTTCCCTCTCTTATTTCTCCCACTTCCTTCTCCCCTTCCTCCTAGACTTTTCTCCAAATTCCTTCTCCTCCTCCTCCTCCTCCTCCTCCTCCTTCACTTCCTCTAGACTCCTTCTTCTCCTCCTCCACTTTCTCTACTACGACTACTCTTCTGTCGACTTCGACTGTCTCGGCTACAGCCTGAATTCCGTCTCCAACTCTTGCAGACTCGGGACCCAATGGAACCCGAAGTTCTGTGTTCCCTAAAAAGCTTCCTTTTCGAAGCTTTGACTTTCCTTAGAATCTACCTCTACATTTTGCCACCAAATTACGAGTGGTTTCGTTCTCGAAGTAAACGCCATTGATCCGCAATCCCTATAGGCGAGTACTAAATTTTCTCATACGAGTCTGAAGTAACATTCGAGTTGGAATTGTAATCACACCCTCTATCTGAATTCCGACTGGATATCGCTGTGAACCGATCCAATCAAACTTAGCGGACAATGTCCCTCTCGCTGTCTGTTAACGTGGGGACGGATGAGAACACGCCCCGCTCACCCCGCGGGCTTCCCTCTGATCTTTGGACTAAGCTTCAATACATAGGTGTGATAACTACAAGCCTTTGTTTAGATGGTGCGATCTATCGCCTTTGCCAATTCAAATTTTCCGATCTCCGGCGGGTCATAGTAACTTTGTGTAAGAGTTCAACACTAGCCGCAGCGATCTTTAGACATCAAACACATGGCCGCGGTAATATTCCCAAGACAGGTAGATTATAGCTTATACATGACTTTATAGCTGGGGCTTAGCAAACATGACATGGATAATATAAACGTTTTAATTTTTTAAAGTTCATTTATAACAACATGCCAAGTCCAATAGTTATTTACCATTCTCTATTCTAATCTTTGTCAGTTAGCCCATTTCTTTTGTCTGTGTTAGCCCCCCCCCCCAATGCTAATGACAAAAACAAAACAAACAAAAAAAAATTACAATATTTTGAGACGATCCCCATAATGCCATTTAGCCACAGCTTACAGAACATTCTCCCAAATAATGCCCACCTGGAAATAGTATAAGTAAATTTCATAACTTGAGAAGGCTTATCCGAAATTTACCGTCTTTGCATGGTTTAATTCCGTCACTGTTTTTACGAAATTCATTTGATGCTGTTCCTAACACTAAGTTCTTAATGCTGAGCGCAAACGGGGCAGCTGCTAGTACCATTTTTTTAAAAAGGAAACCGGAGCGGTCCATGTGACTTTCAAACACTCAAACATTACCTAAATATTATTTACTTATGTAGTTGATACATGAAATCTCGGCGTATCAGTGTATATGTGATACAGGAAATCTCGGCATGTCGGGTTATAAGACACTACAATGTCACACAGAATTTGCAACACCGATACAGAAGTCAGATGACTTTCAAAACCTTTCACACGGCACCATAACGTTGTTGTCAGTTATGTCGCCAGTCTGATTAAACTCAGATCTCCACTGTCCGAAGTGAAGATCTGACAGCGAACACTTACGGGTCGCGTTCTGGTGACCTCTGAATTAGCCAATGGATATGCACCTTTCAAAAATCTGAAAAGTGAATCAAATCGTTCGGTACACAATGTTGCTCTTCATCCACACTTTTCAGTCTCCCAAACACTGCATCCACCAGCCATCGGCTCAGGCATACGAGACAAAGACTTCTAGCATACCAGGATACAAACCTTAAACATACACTTCAGTCGGATATATCAGCTGACGTAATAGACATTCGACTGTCAAAAACGTTACTACAGGACTCTTAACAGATATATCATTGTTGACGATGCCTCCTCCGCTGGAAAAGTGATTCCGTTATGTCGTATTATCATCACGACCAAAACTGTTTAACTGCGCATTGCATGATTACAAGTTATATCCCAAGTCAACTGAATGTTACTGTACAACATCAGCTCTTACTTGAGTGTCTGTGTATGCTTGCCCTGAACACCAGTCGAAAAATGCATCAGTCATGACTTGGCAACTCCAACATCAATTTTCGACACACTCCCGGGTATAATATACTATTTTCAATTTGTTATACCATAGGTAAGGGTATCTCGACATTTAGAGCCCTTTTGGCCGCCGCTATAGACGGTGTTATGAACTGAGCAACTTATATCAAACACCAAGATACCGTCGATAAGTGTTTGGAAATATTTTTACTTGAAAATGAAGGTATTTGATAATAAACATTTAAGTCTAATATTTTCAGAAAAAAAGACAGTCGTCATATATATAATTTAGGCAGAGAAAACATGAAAATCATCATCATTGACTACTTTAGGAACTTCATTATTTCATGAGACCCAGGCCCGTTCAGATGTTGAGTGAAACCGGGCCACTTGCAAAGTTTGAGGCCCTTAGGCTCCGGTTATATTGATATTTAGAACTGAATCGAATGCCAAAACAAGCCCATGTAATTTACTGTATAACGATTTAAATGACAACTAAGTACACAACAAAGAATATTTATTATTTTCAGAATTGTTTGTTTGAAAAACACTTTTCGAGGCCCTTTAGGGGTTGAGGCTAGGGTCATATGCTCCACCCCCACCCCCGGCCCCTCTCTGATTGGGCCTGAAGAGACAATATTTGTTTCTATTTCCTCTGGATATGCAGAAAGTCTTATGCATTGTAATGTTTTAGTACCAGCTCTCTTGAGGCAGGTAGCCGTTGAGGGATGGTAAAATGTATAGATATATTAAAAGAAAATGAAAATTTGTATCTGATCGTATATGAGCTATGGTGGTTCTGGGGATGTAACCCATCGAAGGGGGAGGGGTTCTGGATTGTGCTACAAGTCAACACGGATAGAGGAGAATATAAAGAAAGGTCACATGTAGGGTATATCAACTTTAGATAATAAAACGTATCAACACATTACACAACAAATTTAATTTCACTATCACGTGCTGCAAGCAAAAATAAAATCAATGCTAGCTTTGAGGCACAAACTAAAACGTAACCTATGAATGTTTTAGACACTGAATATATTCTTCGGGGTTGTGGGATTTCTTACAGTGAGGTAGAAGTGGAGGTTGTGGGTTTTCTTACGAACTTTATTTATTTTGCTGTCCCAATCGGGTATTTTTTTAATCATCCAGTAATACTGGGCATATGGACAAAGAGGCACAGGAAAATATGCTCTTTTCAGGAAATAGAGGAACAGTACTCCACAACACACACACACACACACACACACACACGATATAATGAAGTTATCTTAAAGTACAACAAAATCTTGAGGTCAAAATGTAACATTGAAATTTAATGTACAAATGCAGGCCAGAAATGTCTTGAATTTGATTACAAGCTGCAGTATACAAAGAGAAGAAAGTAATACTGAAGATTAAAATAAAATATGCAAATATTAAAATGTTAAAGACTACACTGGCAGTAAGGTTCGGAAATCGCTAACTTCTACATACCAGCAAGGTTGACAGTTGAGAGTTAAAGAACCATTACCATGGTTAAATATTTTATTATACTGCGGAAATGTTCAGTTAGAGGGCTGCCAAATTACAAAGCAACCAGTACATCAAACGTATCACAGCCATCAAAATTACAAAAAAAAAAAAAATTAAACTCCCCACCCCAAAGACCAACAACATACTATACACTCCTAAAACGCTTCAATTTATTGATGCAACACTTAGGTTATGTACTGGCATTACTAAATAAGAAGTGAAAAGCACTCGTATCTATCTCGTACCGTATCAAATACACGCACACAATTATCTAAGTCCTTTTGATGAAATGCTTATGACACTATAATAAATGCAAGTTTTCATTAAAACCTTGTGCTGCTTTAGCTGTTATAGTTATTTTGCTAGAAAGATTCAGCTTTTATATAATCAGACTGTGATGATGCTGTGAAAATACTATTTATCGTCTTCCTTTCATTGCCATCGTTATTTTTAAAGAAAATGTTCCTTTCCCACTAGTTTTTCAACCGTTAAAATATTTTCCACTGTAAGAAAAGAAGCTGTGAATTTTGTTTGCTTCGTTGATGATATCTTTAATCTTTCCATATGTTCTTTATATTCTTCTGTATATAAATTTTAAAAAAAACAGCAACCCGATATATTCATCTCCAACGTCATTAGAAAATTCCTGCAATTCTGGTCAATATATCCAGTATGGTTTCGTCAATTTCAACTGAGGGGGCCCAATCTCTGCTTTGCGTGCTACTTGCGAAAGTCTTCCCAGTCTCCCGTTCTAGCAGAATGGCAGCCTCTACGACAGACATGACATTTGTATGATCAACGCCTTGTATAGAAAAGTTCAGGTACATTTGTTCGGCTAGTTTTCTCCGGTAGAAGTCACCTCTGTCACCCGAGAGTCCTACGTCATCATGTTGGCCGTTTAGGTACTTGAGAACGTCGTTCATTGATTTTAAACGTACGTCTTTCACCATCTCTGTATTATTAAGCATCAGTATAATTCGCTCGCAGGCCACAGTAGCTATACGATTCAAGGTCGTGATGGGGGCCATCCGATCTCGTTTAAATCTCGTTTGACGAGGCATCGGTTCCGTAGTACGTACCAAATCGTAACCAACATGCTGTGCCATCGTTTCAGTCTGACCTGCGAAAAATATATGATGGACATAACATAAACTCAAATAAAATAGATCAAAATAAACTAAAACAATACCAAGTTGTATCACCTACTAAACACATGTCTCTTAACACATCCTATCAAAACATACGACTCTGGGAGCCACTTTCCGATCAAGATGTTGTTTTATTGTGTTTCGGGACACCCGAAATTAATATTTCGCTATATCTGCAACATCATTCGCACACTGTAGACCAACAAGTAGATCTCCGCTTTTTTTTTTCTGACATTACTTATTTCGATAACTAATATAGGTCAACGTCTGCTATACCCTATAATTTTACCACTTTTACCCCGATAGTCGCACGCTAGGATATGCCGTATGAGGTATTATTCTAAGCGCAAGCAATCTTTCATTCTAGCATTATTATTATTTTTTTTAAATATTTTTTTTTCTGCCTCATACTGTATACTCTCACGTGTGACGATTATTTGCACTTCTAGAGAGGCGGAGCTCTACAATTTCATATTTTGCATAGGGTTAGCTTTTTAAAGAAAATTAATTTCCCAGCTTTTCCTCAATGATTACCCTAGCTGTTTAAAAAGACCTTGTATATCTTAGGTATTGTTAAAAGAACGTTTAATTCCAATTCACCCCATCCCACCCCTTATTTATGGTGTACGGTTGATGGGTGCACTTTGGGTTGTAGAGTACACTTCTTGGGCCGACTTCAGATGTGCACCTATAAAAAAGAACTGTTTGGTCAGCTTGGTAAAGTCGCAGTGAACGCAGCAGGAGAAGCACACAACGAGCATACAGGACTAGCGATGGATCTTATTCCCGCTCTTGCACGAAATGCATTGAGAAGCCTGGGCCTCAAAATGGCCACAGGGTGGAGTATTAGAGCGCAGGAAAAGCGCACTACTCTACTATTAATATGGGAGAAAGAAACTACGAACGAGGAAGAAGGAAACAGACAGGATAGAATTAGGCGCCGTGGACATGATGATAACATATATCGGAGAAATGAATCACGATATCAAGCAAGGACATATCCCAGTAGACGGCCTCAACGTTGACGAGAGTTACCAGAGAGAACCCGACCTACACAGCCTAAACAGCCGGCCAAGCAAAATACATCAAACTCCAGCCAGGCAATACAACATAAAACATCTGAGAAGAGTAAAGAGGTGAGGGAAAAAGAACTATCTACTCCACCTCCCCCACCTCCACAACAAGTAGCACCACCATCAACATCACCACAACCTACTGTGGCCCGGAAGAAAGCGGCCAGCCCTCCATCAACTCCATATGCACCCGAGCACCTGGAAACTGTTGTACGGGAGATTACGGAGTTATATCAGGATGGAAAGAAACTGGACGGAGAAACCACCAAGCTTGTGAAATTGACATACGCCACAGATAAAGAAATTACCGATATGGGAATGGACCACCTACTGACGGACAAGTTGGCAGCGACAAAATTCATCGAAGACCACCGAACAGTCTGGAATATGAGGCACCACGAACTTCATCATTCCTACCCGCAACCATCTAAAGCGAAATTGAAGAAAGCCTGCAAATCCATCAGATCATTAGGCGATATACATGCCAGCAGCTCTGTGAAACTGGTTTTTAGTATGTCTTTAAGCCTTTCCATAAAACACAAGATACTGTAATAGACCTGAGGGCTCTAAACTGTAAAATGATGGATGCGGAGGAGGGGGGTGGGTTATCTCATAAATTTAACATGTTGCTCATGTCAATGAATATATACAAACTGCTGAAAGAATGAATTTGAACACTGTATGTAATATAAATGTATAGATCGCGACTTAACCATGACATTTGTATTAAACTGTTCATGGTGTATGTCAAGTGTGATCGCCGGTCATGTGGTAACAAATGTCATCGATTTCAACCTCGCACATTGTTAAATACTCACAAAAGCTTCTGGAATCTTATTTTATATGAATTTCTCACACCCAGAAATATGTTTATCACACTTAAATTCACATCCAAATCATCATTTGAATAGCACTAAGCTCGATGACTCCAACAGCTGACATCACGAAAATACGTCTGCAGGCAAGATGGCCGACACTAGATCACATGACTGGTTCCACACAGTAAATTTGTCAAGTTCACATTTTTGATTACATTTCACTTGTTGATTGCAAATGCTGGCCTTCTTTTATACAAGTATAAGTATGTTTTGAATATGTAATAGTGTATTCTTAATGTTTATGCTGTCAGTATATTTTCAATGTTATCAGCGTTCATTGGTAGTTGTGTACTCTTCACCCAAGCTTAACAGTCTTGGTTACAACTTAAAAGTACGTTGACGTTTGACGGACACGATATAATACGTAATGTTTATATATTTGCTAATGACAGAGTGTAAACGGACAAGTGATGATAGTTAAATTGTATATTAACCCTCAGTTTTTGTCGCTGGTTGTAGAGTATCTGTTCGGCACCATCTGACCTGTTCGGCGTGCCGGACAAGCAATGATTGGCTAAAATCACGTCACATGACTATTTTCCGAAGAGTATAAATAGGAGCACAATTCGAAATTCGGCAGATAGTTGTCAACATTAGCGCCTCTATCAACATCTCTCCACCAAATAAAAAGAACACTGCATTGAGGTAGTTATAATTACAACTTTATTGAATGAGATTAAGAAGCTCATAGATACTTATAAAAATAAGACAAGTCAATGAATTTTAACTTCTTTATTCTCAAAAACAGACTGGAATTACATATATAGTACAACAATAGGAATCAATTCAATTCAAACAAATTCAATTCACTGCTATTCATTCAAGCTTAATATGAAAGTAATATCGTGCCACATAAATAAGCAGCTATCTCCCGCCACACTAAGAAATTAGGGCTAACTTTCAAAATACTTACTCCGTGGCTCGTCCATTTCTTGCTGAATAATTACGTTAAAGTTATGAAGGCCAGCATATTATAGCATTTGTGTATTGCATATGTTACACGTAACCAAACACATGCATTCATGTTTTAGTCATATTTCTTTTATTAAGCATCTTACCACAATTTCATAGTCAAGAATAAAAAGATCTTGACTTTGAGCATTTCTTTAAATTTATTATTACATTTACACAAGTTAGCCCATACCCCCCCCCCCAATCTGTTACAATACCAATAGAATCATTGAGAGTCTGAGAAGAATATCTGAACTGGTGTGTTGCGGACATGATCGACCCAGAAGCCATTGCAATCCATACTAGGAGAGACTGGAAGCTGCCAGGCTATTTGGAAGCCTACATATCAACCTATATCAGCCCTTTTAAGGGCTAAGAGTGGAGTTCAGTTTTGCCATTAGGTTTTCATTTTGGCTTGAAAACCTTCTCGATGACTCTATTAATTCCGAATTTGACCCTTTGGTTCCCCGATCAAAAATATCTTATTTAAAATCAAGCGTGATACAAAATTTATATGAGTCATTTAGACTCGACTGATTGGTATATTTTTTAGAAATTTTTATGTACACCTTGTACACTAAATTCCAACTTTGAATAAAATTAAATACGAAATTCGTAGACTCACTTTATTTGGATAATTGCACAGGTGGCTTACACAATATTGGCATTAGGTTTTGTCCATTAGTACAACTGGACTGAATTTGAAATAAGTACGGATTGGCGTCTCAGGGTTGGTACGAAATCCATAGCCTCCACGCCAGTTGCCGAGACCTTTCCCGCCTTTTTCAGACTCGGATCCCCGTACATGGACGGAATGTGGAACGAACGAAACACCAGCTGTCCGAATAAGACGTCATAGTCGCCAACCAATGGCGACGGACGTCTCTCACTGCTTGGTTGACACCTGGTGGTAATGTACTGTAACCTTAAATAAGCTTGAGTGTGTGTTGGGTCTACTCCCTCTCAAGCTATGGCCCTAGCTGGCGTTATTTGGCTGTACCAATACTCAGTCGATTCGCCAGCTAGTTTTAATGAAACATCATGGGCCAATTTAGCAATCCTCTTTGAGGATATTAAAGCCTGGGGGATGAGGCACTTTTTCCTTCCCCCTTGTAATTTAACAGTATGCCATGCATACATTAACCAGAGGCACATGCACAGTAAGTGCGCACGCCTCTTTAATGCAAAGTCGGTCAGTCAGTCAGCTTGGTAATTTGTCATTTCCTTATTTTGCATAGGGTCAGAATTTTAAAGAATCAGAATTTCCCAGCTTTTCCTCACTGGTTGTCCTGGCTTATATCTTAGGTAATGTTAAAAGAACTTTTAATTACCTTTATTTTGGAGTATGATCTATGAGTGATGGGTGTACTTTGGGTTATAGAGTATACAGTTTGGCCTTAATTCATATCAGTACCTATCAAAAAACTGTTGGCTCAGTTTTGTAATTTTCATTTTCTCAACTTCAAAGGTAAATCTGTATAACCCCCCCCCCCCCCGCCTATAACGTTTTTTTATATTACTTTTTATATATCTTTTAAATCATTCATTACACTTTCTGATGATGGTACTGTTCTGGCAAAACTTATTTTCCCTGTTTTAATAACTGCTAAAGATAGTGTAATTTAGACTAATTCAGGTGGATGATTCAAGCACATGGGAGCAGCCATTTTGGTTAGCCATGTGCTTAGCTTATGTACAATTTCCAAAAGATAATATCCAAAGAAATTTCTGCCACAGTACATGTACATCAAAGTAAAAATAGAGGTATACCAACTTTGTCTCCATTGTGCCTGTTGCAATTACAAACATCTTCACCTTACCTCTACCACTCTCAAAAGTACATAATATCTATAGAGTACACCCAGAAAAGAGGGAAGAATTCTTTGGAAGTTCTTTAGTACATTCAAAATAGTACATTCAAGGATTAATATCATGTATGCTCGCATTGCCAATTAATCTAATAATATGAGTTCATAATCTAAATCTGATATTTTTCACTTACAAGTAAACAATTTATTACCGTACTATCATGATTTTCCCACTGTGATTCGTTTAGCAAAATCTCTCCCACAACCAAAGCTATTACAAATATAAGAAAAACCTTCGGAGTGCTAAATTACAGGGGTTTCTTTTGTTGTTGTTGTTTTGTTTTTTTTTAAATTCATCTTTGTAGTAAACGTGCATTTTATATACTGTTGTTGTTTCTATGCAATGCACTTTTGTTCCAAAGCATACACATACACCAGTGTCATTAGTAGAAATAGCCGACTCAGAAGTGCGTCAAAACAAGTTACGTACTACAAGAAACTTTCCAACATGGGGTCGTCTGGTTGAAGCATGCCTAAAAGAGTAGGAGTGAATATATCATTGCCATTTCATATACATGCTTTGCTAAAATAACCAATGTTTCAAATGAAACAAGAGGTATCATTATGAAATGAGTATATTTCTGACAAAGTGAAAAACGTGTTTAAGTGCGTCACAACCGAGGAATCCGTTATAGTCAACGCCATGCTAATAATTTGTAATGAAGTCACTAATGAGGTAAATCCTCTATAGATGCAATCTTGAAACATATGATGCAAACTGGACTTCACTATTTTTAAGTTTATAAAGAATTATTCGACCTGTATGTATATCTACATGCTCACAAATCAAACCAATTTCACAATACTCATAGTAATGTTCCGACTAGGCCTAATTCTACATTTCTTCAACAACAACTAGTACATCAAACACGAACGTATGAAAAGCTAACAGTAATATTTACTTTTTCATAATCGTTATGATAACGGAAAGAAATGGTTGAAAAATTGGTGTGTACTTGTGATGGGTCATTTATACTGTACATACAAAAATATCGACCATGCTATTCATGCGTTAAACCCAGCTGAAAGTTTTGGGGTTTTTCTTTCATTTACAACACGATCTTTGATTGGCTTCTAAATAAATATCAGTTTTACTCATCAAGTTTTCCGTGTGTAAAGCATAAGTCTGCAGTTTCTTACCGACAGAAAGCAGTAATGGAACAAAACACTGGGGACGAGTCCGTGTTCTTTAAAACGCACACTTGGTTACCTTGCTGGCCATACATGTAAACACAGCGACAGGGGATGTAACTCCACTCGCCTTTGTGGACTAATGATATAGACGACTCAGGATCGATAAAAGGCTAGGATTCTGTTAAAGCACTCAAAAGAACCCGATATTTGAAAATAGCCTTCCGTCATTTTTTCCCTCGAATGAACTGATTTTGTCTCAAAAACTAATTTTATCTCGAAATGTCATCGGAAAATAACTGAAGACAGTATGTCATCTTTTTAGCGACATGCCTAATGGGCTGGTAGAAGTAACAAAACAGTTCGAGTTCAGGGGTAGATAGTTTACTGGCAAGTGAATATTAACCATAACTATGTAATAAATAGAGGTAAGAGCAGGAAGAATTCAGTCTTAAACAATTATCTTGCAGGAAAGCTAATCGTATATATATATATATATATATATATATATATATATATATATATATATATATATATATATATATATATATATATATATATATATATATATATATATATATATGAGAACGAGAAGCAAAAAGGTTTGTAAAATTCAACAAATAATTCATTCCCTGGAACACAAAGTGAATAATGTAGAAAGAGGAACTTATTGTATTGCGAAATTAAACCACAAATAATCCTATAATTACAGACACAAGACCTAAGCATTAGAATTCCGAATAAACTTTAGTGGAAATCCAAATTAAATCAAACGCTGAAAGTGATGATATGCCTTTGGTGGCCCTATAACGGTGATGTGAAAAGTTTTTTGTTGGATTACAATAATGCAATCCAAGAATATATCCTTACTTGAAATTTCACTATAAATTCAAGTCTCTATTTCCGAGAATGTTATTTTTGAAGAGCATTTCGTAATTCCAGTGAATCAATATTTTGAATAAATAAAATTCCAGCAAGATCATGAAGCAATAATGAATAATTTCTATAAAAACAAGATTATATAATCCTTTACCTGACCTTAGGTAACAATTAGCATTTTCTTTAAAAAAAAAAGCCACAACTATTACCTAATGGAACATGTCATTCTAGAAGGTTACAAATGTTTACAAGATAAAATCTTAGTTATAATTAGAAGTCTATTACTAAAAAAAATCATATAAAGTGTCGAAAACAACAGATGGACTCGGCATTTCATGGGGCATTTCCAAAGTTCTAGATTCAGACTGTGATAAACATGTTGTTTACGAAACCAAAGTCAGTGATTCAGGTCAGGAAGAAAATGAACTTGATATTGGACAAAGTCAGCCAACGTACAATGTGACATTATTATTAGCATATAATGAAATAAAAAATAAAAAACTAACACACAATGAATTAAATATATACAACAGTAAATTCAACACGTGTTCAATACATGCCCGGCTCATTTACTTAAAAATTAATCAAAGCCTTTTTTTAAAATTAGTTTTCATCAAAGTAAAGTCACCTATTTATCTGCTCTTTATTGAAAAGTGGTTTACCTGTGGTATTAGTAACCACCAAGGGTGATAATGGCCTGCAGCTGTGGTATTAGTAACCACCAAGGGTGATAATGGAGTGCAACTGAGGTATTAGTAACCACCAAGGGTGATAATGGCCTGCAGCTGTGGTATAAGTAACCGCCAAGGGTGATAATGGAGTGCAACTGAGGTATTCAGGGTATGTTTTGTTCCCAATCGCCAGTTTTAACACAATATTCGAGAAAAATGTGTATCCGTTTCTGACAACGGTTTCACGAGTTCAGAATTGAATGTGACTCTATAAATTGACATATCACTGCTACCGTATTGTACTCTCTATTAAGTGTATTTGCCAATTACGCCAAATATGAACTTTATTTTTATTGGATCTTGTCGCCGCATCCAATAAAATTCACAGACCCGAGGGACTGAAATATCTTATCAATCCGCCAAGATGAAAACTGGTGAAAAGATCGGAACCTTGGCTGGCGAAGAAGTGGAAGACACGACTGGTAACTCTTGAAAAAAATTTAAATAAAATTTCCACCTCGTTTCAAAAATTGTCAGCAATATTTTGATACTATCCGGTTTTTCATCTCACTTCAAATGTGACTTGTGGGAATGTGAAAAATGTCCAGCGGTAGTTTGTGGAAACCACTTCCCCATGTGGCTATTCGGGATAGAAAAAAGGCTTGTTTGGCAAACGTTTTCTATATACTTTCTACCTTTTCTTTGTCAAACTGGTTCTTCGTAGGTCTAATCAACCAAATAAAAATGTGTAACTCACAGGCTTTCCGTTAAACGTAAACAAACATTGTTCGGTATCGGTCTTCCCTCCCCGTCTAAAGTTTTGAATTGTTTGTTTTATGAAGGTAAATCTACATGTCTCGTATGATACACATTTCTTGGAGAACTTACTCTAGTACTTTTCTGCCATTACAAATGCAAAAACAAAACAAAACAAAAAACTTTTGGCTACTATTCTTGTTATGATCTTCTATACACTACTGCATTTCTCTCATCCAACTCTATACACTACTACATTTCTCTCATCGAACTCTTTCTTCATCTGTCAATTGAGGCTGGAAAAAAAAAACAAAAAAAAACAAACGTGCATTACGAGGAAAATAACTCACGAATTGAGGCGAAAAGTAAAACACTGACACTGTATGGAATCCCATCTTTCTTTTTGTCAAACACCTTTCGAAATAAGGGTATTTGTTTTACGGAGAAAGATCCCCATGCATTGTATGATACATAGCAATTTCTCTTCTAGAAACCCGTTTTTTTCGTATTTGAAAACCAATTTGCCAAAAACTACCAAAACGCACTTTTGATGTCGAAAGAGCATTTCCCTGGAGCTTTTCCAGGATCCAAAAACCTATTATGACGACTAGCTTGCAAGCGCTTTTTATGTACTGCTACTTTTCATAATCAAAGTAGTTTGTTTTTTTTCCCACTGAATTCCACCTGAAGAAAAAATACGCATAACGAGGAAAATATCTCACAAACCCGAGGGGTGGAGCCGAACATTGTCAAGCGGGGAATCAACCTTTCTTTTTGCTAAAGAACTTGCCAATGTGCTTCTTTTATGAAGAAAAAACTACAATACATCATATGATAAATATTTCTTTATGAACCTACTTTCCTTTTATATGCATACACTAAAGATTAATTTGGAATAATAATAATCATCATCATCATCATCATCATCAACCTGTCATATGGGGAAATCGCATCCATGTTTTTTCCAGAATCAAGCAACAACAAAAATGCAACATTACCAGTTTCTTCATTGGTTACTTTGACCTGGTAAAAATACCCATCACAAGGAAAATGTCTAGCAAACTTGAACAAGTTATTGTGGGTGAATTCAACGTTTTTATGACTTTGGAAATATTAATGTTTTACGGGGGAAATTTATATTAGATTGGGATTTCTCTTCTAGAAGCCAAATTTCTTTTCCACATGAAACTAAATTAACACAGCATGTAAGAAAAAAACCTTAATAGACAAAAAAGCAAACACTTGCACAAGCACAGTTGTGAGATTTAAAGTAGTTTGGAGACTGATCTTTCTATTCCTTGCTTTTCTCTCAGCTATTTCTTCCTCCGTTAACAGACCATACCAAAAACGCGTACTATGAGTGAATATTGCTATGTCGCTACTTTGTGTATCATCCCATCAGCTGATTTTAATCAATGCATGCGGTTTTAGCAGAGCCTATCGACACTGAAATGGCCCTTCCTACATTAAAAAAAAAACTTTGAGTATTTTGTACAACAGTGCAGGATTGTAAAATAAAACTACCTGCACAAACATTAAAAGATTACATCCATGTATACTTGTAAATGTATCATTACTGATTATCTCCTATTATCATACGAATATATGTGATTTTAAGCACAGAGTTTCGTGAGTATTCGGTAGCAAGCCATGTTCCCACATCATGGTCGTTTCGGATTGGCCGATCGATTGCAATAACCACCAATCCATTCCTTGTTTACCAGAATACTTACACGTGCCGGCCTCGTATATAAACCGAGTATAGGTTCATTATTTTGAATTTGTAAAGACTGAGCCCGTGGAGTAAAAGTTAGAGAGCGAGATTAAAACTGTCAGAAAAATGAGAGACGTAACAGATCAAACCATTTGACAGGAAAATTTTATATAAAGTTTGGAACCAGAAATTAGAACAACAAATTTGTCGTTACATAATCAGACGAACTTTTTACCTGCGAATTCCGGTTTAGATATTGGGACTAAAAAACGAAACCACTTATTTCAAAGTATAAAATGTGCACACATTATACTGTTTACAAACTGGCCGAGTTTTTGTAGGAAATAGGAATTTGGCATATATGATCCCATGTTCCTTTTATATACAGATACTCAAGACTAATTTGGCAAAGTATGCTAAATCTGACAAAAATTTGTATCACTTGGCAAATATCACACAAACTTGAGGGGTTAAAAGTACAATGTTGCCATTTAGAGAATCCACCTTCCTTTTTGTCCAACACCTTTAAAAATGGGATTGTTTTCATTACAGAGAAAAATATGGATTATGGAGAAAAATCCTCGTGCAACGTGTGATAGATGTGTAGACAGCAACTTTTCTTCTAGGAACTCCGGTTCTTTTATTGTGCCATTTGAAGACTAATTTTGCAAACACGTAACACATTTAAAAACATTTCAAATAAATAAATGCCATTAGTATGGGGAACGCACTTTCATATGCGCTTTTCTGGGATTAAAAAAGCTGTTTTGGCGACAGTGCGTGTTAAAGCTTTCTCGATGAACTACTTCTTTACAGGTGAATTAATCGCCAAAACGGATGTATAATGAGGCAAATATCTAACAAACTTGAAAGGAAGTGCCAAACATGGTCTTCGTTGGGAATCCACCTTACTTTTTAACAAACTGTGTTTGTAGTACAGAAGAATATTTCCATGCATTATAATGGTGTGCAGCAAGGTGTTCTATCCGCATTTTTGTTACTGTATATACTGATGACCTTAATGGTGATTTGAATAGGTCTTATATTGGATGCAACATCAATGGTTTAGTTTTGAATAACTTCAGTTTTGTAGATGTTATGTCTATACTTAGTGCATATGTTGGTGGATTACAAAACTTATTAAGAATATGCCAGCGTTTTTCAGTCTACATAGGGAGACTAGCTACTCTTCCCCGTGCCTTTCCAAAACTAACAATTTTAGTAAGTACTGGGTAGCTTGCCAGTAATTTATATACAATACTACTTTTCTTCATGAACATATCTTCTAATTTGTCAATGTATGCTCAAAATGCGTCTTCGATCTCTTGACAAGAAACCAATAGCTTTCTTTCTTGCCTTAAGTGCAAACATCTCGCAAAGTTTGGTAACATTAGATGATATAGTTGCTGTGCAGAAATGAAAAAGAGGGACAGGCAGACTGAATGGCAAATGGACAGACAAACATGACCTGGGCATTATATGCCGTACATTACAGCAGAAGTATAAAAAGATACAAGTACATGTAAAAATGAAACTATTAACTGACTTATTCATCAGCACTTTACAAATTGAGTTCTGAGAAGAAAAAAATCATTTTAAACATTATGCAACACATATTTCCACTAACGATCACTTTACCCATGTAAAAAAGTTAAAATTGTCAAAGTATTCTATGGTAAATCCCAGAGCCATGGCAAATCTCTCCTTATCTTACGATTATCATGTCCTAAAAATTAGCAATGCCTATTTAAACACTGACAAGGAGTATTATATGGATATTTAACAATTCAAGCAGGTCGAGTGTGCCTGATATCATTCACCTGCTTTCTGCTATCTTGCTTTGTTAGTACACAGCCCTTTCAATGCAATTTTTGAATCTTTAAATCTTGTCTTTCATGCATTCTAAGGCGTTATCACTGGTAGCACTCCAAAAACTGCATCTTACATACATTCTAAGGCATTAAAACTGGTAGCATTAAAGTCAGTCCAAAAACTGCATCTTTCATGCATTCTAAATTGTTATCACTAGTAGCAGTAAAGTCAGTCCAAAAACTGCATCTTTCATGCATTCTAAGGCATTAAGATTGGTAGCACTAAATGTCAGTCCAAAAACTGCATCTTTCATGCATTCTAAGGTATTATCACTGGTAGCACTAAAGTCAGTAAAAAAACTGCATCTTTCATGCATTCTAAGGTGTTATCACTGGTAGCACTGAAGTCAGTAAAAAACTGCATCTTACATGCATTCTAAGGTGTTAAGATTGGTAGCACTAAATGTCAGTCAAAAACTGCATTTTTACATGCATTGTAATGTGTTTAAATTGGTGGCACTAACAGTCAATAAACAAACTGAATCATTTTGTCATTGTTTACTACTGATCAAAATAATGTCACAATTTATTTTAATTTGCATGTTTAACATTTTCATAAGATTTTCTGCACATATGCCTTTCTGTCAGTGAAAAAAGTTGGCCAAATTGGATTTCAGACAACCTGATGAATATCTGTAAATGTCTCTCATTATCAAACTGCATGTCACATTAAGAAAATGAGCATACATGCCATGTTTTATCAAACTCTGAACAGAACAGAACATCAAAGGTGTTGTCATGTTCAACCAATCAGATGCCTAATTAATTTCATTTGAAATGCATAGATGTGGCTCCTAATGACTCATCTGAGAACCTGATGATGTAAGTCTATAATCTTTAACAAACATGTCACCTCCACCCTCCCACCCACGAAAAAAATACATACTGGTAAACAGCTTCTATGTTGGTAGCAAGCTCAGCCTATCCAAAACCAGGTTATCTCATTATTATGCTGGAATGTTGCTCGAATCTGAACTTGACTAAGATCTTGGTTGTGTAAGCCAATATACAGTACAAGGTTTGAATCAATCTGATTAAAAAAATAAAGTCTCTGTTGTAGAAACAAGCTCAGCCAGTCAAAGGCCAGATAACCTCATTAATATGTCTTGATGTTGCACATGACTGACTTTATCTGAGATCTTGACAATATTTGCCTATGTTGTAAGTTTGACCAAAATGATGAAAGATACTATAGGGTGGTAACAAGGAACTGTCGACAGAAAATGGATGCAGGGCCTTACCATAAGCTCACCTGGTGATCTTAAAATAATGGTTACAATTAATTTATGTTTCAGACCTCCCTTTGGATAACTTTGATTGGAAGTGTGTCATAGCTTTCTACAGAATGATTATGGAAATACAAACAATATACAGAGAAAACTTCTAACTTAAAGTTTAGATCAGCAATTTATAACCTTCCTCACTTGACAATAATATTGGTAACATTGAGGCAACTGAAAAATATATGCAGTGGATTGGGCCTAGTTTTATTTCCACAAATTATTCAACAACTATAATGACATCATTACCAGTTGCCTATTCTGATGTTATCATTGTTATCTCCCTTTGATTTATTTGCCAATTTGTACCTACAACAAATTTGAAATATTTTTCTCTGTGAATGTTACATCATAAATATCTGCATTATTTCAGCTCATGAATATTTTGAATACCACTAATTACGTTATTAAAAGTCAATATAAACTTAATTTAACATAAATTCACATCCTTCAAGTACTTTATGGATAGTCATCTGTGAGACATCTACACCCTTTGCCCTCAGAAAAACCTGCACTTTGTTAAAACACACTCATTTTCCTTGTATGCAGAGGTCATGGACTGTTTTGGTCATCAGATCCTCATCAAAGTCATCTAGTTTCCTCTTCTGTACTTCTCACTTTGGTTTGTTATGCTGGTGTGCTGACTACAACATTTTGGATTGCTTGGTTATCATCATATTGCTTGAGGTGGTAAAGGTAAGTTGGGCCAATAGAAGAAAAAGGTAACTATATACTTGTAAGAGTTTTTACCTCACCTGGCCATAGGATCAGTTTTTACTTCACCTGACCACTGGCTCAGTTAATTCATGGTTTAGTCCTGCATCTGTCATGTGTAGTGAATCATAAGTCATTTATCCATCAACAATTGCTATTTATATCCACACATTATATTGCTTTCTTCAACCAATTGATATTTCAGTCCCTAACATACATATTGTATTATAGTTCAGTATGAAAAACCAGAGACATGTTGTCATGTTTTTTATAACTGAAAATGTGTTTTTTTCTGACATAGTGAAAATAGTGTGTGTGTGAAGAACAGACCATCAAGATGGAGACAATATCAATATCCTTATGCATTTTTAAGAGAATCTTAAAGAAAGATAATTCATGTTGGATATTGTTAAATTTGTCATATTAAATACCTTTATATTTAATCTAATTAGAGTTTCATTTGCCTTAGAAAGTAGTTTTACCGGAAAGAGGCGATATTTAATGTGGTCATCCTTTTGTTTTCAAATAATTTTAGCAATGTCAGAATCAGATATTTTACCTGTAAAATAATGTATACTGAATCTTCAGACATTACATTTACAATAGATGAAATATAAATGTGTAATAAATCTCTCTTCCTTATCTGATAAAACCATCTTTTCATCTTTTTGCATCATCATGATGGATTTTCTTCAGGTACAAACATTGTACTTTCAGGGTATTTTGGTATATACATTTCATGTCATTCTTCTGTTAATTATGTCTTTAATTATAAGGTGAGCTACATGTATAAAAAACCTTCTTAACATTTATATACACCACTAGTATACAAAAGTACATTTCTAAGACTGAAGAAATCCTGAAACAAACTTCACAGTCTTTGGCTAAATCAACATCCACCTCCACTTCTATTAATTTTTTATGCGCCACTTTACAATGCATTAAAACATTGATGCACTTTCATTACCTACTCAATGGAATATTTCTTTTTTATTTTTACCCAGGGGTGTGAACGTGCTTGAAGGAATAAAGCATGTGCAACAATGATATCATTTTGAATCTACTAAATTATATATATATATATATATATATATATATATATATATATATATATATATATATATATAAAACCACATTCCATATTATAATTGTTGTAACAGATCTTAAATATTTACATCTTATATTGTTCTAGAAATTAAATTTTGCCTTACATCCTGGCTCTTTTATATAATCTTTAATTTTGTGTACTTTAAATATTATTCATACTTGCTTTAACATCTTTTGGCAGAAAAAGTCCTATTGCTTTGCTCAGTATTTCATTTGGGTGAAGTTATTTATTCAAATTATTATTCACTGGGAATACAAAGTGCTCTTAAATAATACTCTTGGACAGAAACATTAGTTTGGAATGATAGTGAATTCAGAAAAGACATCTTGGATTATACTATTGTGATTAATTGGAAGACTGTTAGCACATCATTACACTTCAAGGCACTGGTACATTAGCACATTCAAAACTACAGGCACATTGACACTTTCAGCACTGGATCTTATTTTGAACACCACTGGAATTTAATTAGAACTTTATTAATGAGGAATGGTGATAGAACTTTATAAACTATTTGGGATTTTATTTGTGATACTGCAAGTTTTTTTAAATTTTCACTTGGAAATAAATTATTTGTTGAATTTTGCAAAACCTGTTGGTTTTTGCTCTTTCCTATTACTTAGTTTAGGACCATAGAGTCATAATACCATACAAATACATAAACATACATATGAATACATACATGCAAGAAGATGCATACATATACATGTGCGCATCCAGTTGGTTATGCAGTTTGTATGTCACTGGCAGTTACATAACTTTTTCAGAATTATGTCAACAAATTTAGAAAGACTTATTAATATTGAGCAGTTTCTGGAGGAAAAGAGCTTACCTAACTGTAGTATAATGTATTACAATGTACCTTCTAATATGGCATTCCATTCTTATAACAATAATTATATATATATATATATATATATATATATATATATATATATATATATATATATATATATATATACACATGTTCGTGTGTGTCTGTGTGCATGTGTAAGACAGTATTTACTATTGTTACATTCCTGTTGTCAAGGTTTATTGTGCTATCAATGAAGATGGTATAGTCATATTTGTATACGGTAAATCTGCTGACCCAGTATTGTAGAAATTCTTGATAATAAAACATCTATGTTTAACTTATCATTTTTCAACTGCTGTTTGTCTTCTCATTGTCACCAATGTTACTACAATTATTTGCTGTGAGTATTATACAAGTATTATGTCAGCATACTCATTATGTGCTGGTGTATATATTTTAGTTGCACAAGTAACCATGTGACAAGTTAGAGTAATCTACACCAAAAGCTAGAGAAAACTTATATATGCATTTGTACAAGAATAAAATTATAAACAAATAATGATTGTGCCAGGTACTTCAAACCATTATTTTTTTACAATGAAGATCCTTATAAAAAGTGTTATTATTATTATTATTATTATTATTATTATGTTCAAGTTATTGTAATTTTCTGTTACCTGTTTTAAAACACTCAATATATAGAATAACTCTTGTAACTGCATGTGGGGTGGGTGGGGGTAAGCATATAGTAGTGATTGGTTTTGAAAAACACCGGAACTGATGAAGTTTGTTAGAAACATTAGATTTTCTCATGAATTATCCACATCTCCACTTTACCTTCCTCTCTGCCTTCATTTTCACCTGCTTACAGGTTAATCAACTGCTTTCTTGATGTTACATCTTTTTTTAAAGTTATATAAGTAAGCATATTCTATGTACCAGTCAGTTACAGTGGTGATTGATTGCTTTCTCCCTACCTTTCTCCACAGTCCACAAAAAAAACCTCATCTTCCAAAGTTTATCCCCAGACAATGTATTTTCCATATAATTTGGGATCTGGATTTTTCACTAATGTTCATAGGGATTTGGCAAAATTCTAAAAGTTAGTATTTCTATTGTCAGATGCAAGATTGTCTTATTTATATGCGGATATCTTGTTTGTAATCAGTTTTATTCAAGATCTTCATAATTCCACATACCACGTTTGATCAAAATCTGATTTAAAAAAAATAGGCCAGTTGGGGTGTTAGCAAACATCATTAATATGATGCCGGATCACCTCATTAATATGTTCAGATGTCACTCATAAATCATACCTGCCTGAGATCGTAATTATATGTACGTCATTCATCATATTTTATTGAAATCTGAACACACCTCTGGAGTGGTAACAAGCTCAGTTAATAAACGTTAGATCACCTCTTTAAAATGTTTGGAATTACACGTATTCAAAATCAAAATTATGTGAGGTCTTAATGATATAAACCTATGTGCCAAGTCTGATCAAAATCTAATCTGAAATAAAGCACTGTGCCAATCAGAGGCCCAGTCACTTCATTGATTTGCAACAATGCCATTTAAAATCAGTCATCTGATATCATGAAGATGTAAATCTACATACCAAAATCTGGTTTTCAAAAATCTCCAGAGGGGTAATGAGGTCAGTCACTCAAAGCCAGATGACCTGATATATATGTGCAAATCTGGCTCATTATCAAACTTGTCGGAGACCTGGATGATATGTCACTATTTCAAATTACAAGACAACCTCATCAATATGCCCAGGTCTGGTCCATTTCAGAACTCATCAGAGACCTTAGTCAATATTGCCAATGTGGTCAGAACTTAATTGTAAATATGGCCCCCGCCAGTCACAAGCAACCGGTGATGGACACATGAAGCACAGCAAGCAATGGAAGCAGGATGATAACATAATATCACTAGACCCTATGGCCAGTTAAGCTAAAAATATGGATTACAATCAATCATCTCCAAATAAAGTGAATGCTTCATTTTTTCAAATGATATACTTATTACACTATATATGTGTGAAAAACTATATTCTATTGCCATGGGATTGCAATTCATCAATATTCATGTAACTTCAGGTATGATCAATAATTCATTTTTATGGCATATAAAGCAACCATCAGGTTTAAAACGCATTGTTTTCTTTCATATTGAAATTGGAATCCATTTTGGCAAAGATGCTTAGAACACACTTCCTACATTATGTCTGCCATAGCTTAAGAAAAACAGAGCGCTTCAATAAAGCCATATTGTATAGAACTTTAAAATCAACACAGTATTTGCAACTTTTTGCAAGCAGTAGGATAAAATCTTAACTAACCAATACAACAGAGCAAGTGTTGTAGTAAAAGGAGCACTACAGTTTGTTATTTAAGTAGCATGCTATTCACGTATAGGTTATATTGGGTTATCAAAACTTTTTACAACAAAAATAGACCTTATGTAAATGTGTGAATCTTTACCTTTATTATTTATTGTCTATACTTTCCTCAGCTGTTGATAATCCATTTTTTTTCTCTATCCTGCATAGATAAGAAAATTAAACCAAGTAATTCTATATATACTTACTGTATGGCATGTGCCTTACATTGTGTTGCTGCCATTACTAACAAGCGAATCAGCAGGTTTCTGTTTAGAATATCTCCATCACCATATCTGACAAATAATATGGATTGCTACTTGCCTGTCTAATTACCAGTCGAATTGCTGCTTACCAGTCTAAATGCTTCTTACCAGTCTGATTGCAACTTACCAGTCTGATTGCTACTTACCAGTCTGATTGCTACTTACCAGTCTAATTGCTACTTACCAGTCTGATTGCTCTGTTTTTCCTAGATTTACATTTACAGCTTTAAAGTAATTGCCATAAAATCCTCAGGAAAACTGGCTGACGCTATAAGAGCAAAGTTCAAAGTCAAAGTCTGTGACTGAATATTCATCAAAACTGAAGTACTTAGAATTTTATAATATCAAGCCCAATACCCTATTTTCCAAATTTAGTCTAATACATCCTTCAAAAATAATCAGATAGGTAGAGATCCCCATGCTCATGGACCACAGTCCACAGGTTGCATTGTATTTAAATAAATAATACAAACCTTGAAGAAACATTCTCAGTAAGGCAGTCAATCAGTGGCGTACTTGTATTTAGTTTGGTATTTACATTTAGTTTCCAGATTTTAGGGAACTCAAAGAAACATTAAGGTTTCTTTGTTCTTTGAATGAGTCTGTATCAAATATTACAGTGTCATCTGCATATACAGTAGAACCTGTCATGAGCGACCTCTGCTGTGAGCGACCACCTGTCATGTACGACCACAATCGTAATGCACGGATTGATTTTACTATATAAACGTTCTGCTATGAGCGACCTGCTGAACGCGACCAGCGACCGCGGTTTCTTGGCAAAATATGCATTTCGACACTGCTATGAACGACCGCATCACAAAAAAAACGAGGATAAACTCTACCAACCTTTATTTAATCCCTGTAAGAACGACCGCTCATACCGTTCTAAATATAAAAAAAAACATAAGAAAAAAAAAAAATAGACTGGCTACCAAACTCTGAATATTTATAGCTTGAATTGTACTGACTTAAAGTTTTGGCGTAAACCAGACTAAAGTATATGTCGATTATTTCCTAGCCTGGTTCCCTGATTCGTATGCTCCCTGCGTTGTTCTCCGTTATTCGAATAGGGGTGAGGAACGCAAAAAGCATATAGAGCAGGGAACCAGACTAATTATTCCCGCACTCAACTTGCTTCCCGGCCGTTGTAGGACCTGACATCCCTATGACGACTGTATCGCGAGAACAGACAGACACCAGTGACCTTTATGGAATCAATTATTACAACGACCGCTTGATTAGTATAGATTGTTCTGATCAAAAACAAACATAAAAGGAATATTAA
>JAECUM010007683.1:0-45761 GCA_016617855.1 Megalonaias nervosa | reverse complement strand
TTTTGTATATCATAAAGTTCCAGAGCAGCACGGTTGTCATGACCTCATTACAGACATAAAGTTCCAGAGTAGCATGTTTGTCACGTCTTGTTTACATGCATGAAGTTCCAGAACAGCAATGATGTCATGTCTTTATCATATGTGTCATGTTTTAGAGCAGCATTGCTGGTATGTCTTAATTACATGTAAAAAAATCCCAAAGCAGCATGATTGTCCTATTTTTATTACATGTATAAAGTTCTAGAACAGCATGGTTGTAATGTCTTTATTACAGGTATAAGGTTCTACAACAGCGTGGTTGCCCGGTGTGGATTTTCATATTCTTTGTTATCAGATTTGTTATCAGATATTTGCAAAATAGTAGTAGTAAGGATAGTTGAGGTTTTAAAACCAAAGAGGGTTTTAGGCCAGAAACCCTCACCCCCTCAAAAATAAATATATTCTGACATTATTTCACCACCTCAGAGACCCCCTCTCCCTCAAAAAACCACCCTCCTCCAAATTTTTATCTCAGAAAATGATGAAATTTTTTGAAACCCAAAGAGAATTCTAGACCAGAACCCTCACCCCCTAAATTTTGGAGAGACAAGGTTTGGCATATGATCCAATGACATTTATTGACAATATAGTTGATAATGATATTTCTAAAGCTGTACAAAATTAAACATCTACTACTGTTGTAACCCATATTTTATGATAATCTTTTTCATATCTGCTGACTCCCATTGGCAGAATATCTGTTAACATAATGTCAATAATACGAAACTCTCGTATTAAATCGTCCATATCATATTTTATACCACGCAAATAAGATCGTATCTGATCAAGTAATTTTTTATAGGTGATACTTGCTGTTTTACAAGCATTTTTTTTCAGTCGCAAGTCGCGGTTCATTTTTTTTGCACGCTGTTGCAAGAGAAACACCAACACCGGATATTATTAACAAAAACGGATTTAATGATGCTCCACTTGAAATTATAGCAGAGCTTGTCATTAGCAGTGGTAAATATGATATCACTCGAAGTATTCTGTTACAGTATTTATAACATTTTTTCACGCACCAAAGTTTTTTATGATAATATCTGTAATATTGCATTAGAGCGTCCACATCTTGTTTTGGAATTTTATCTGAAATATGATTAAAATCAACTATACTTTTTTCCATTATATAATATTTGTTTACAGATTTTATACAATATTAAAAACTCTAGTGCCAGTCCCTGGGTTTGATTCATTATACAATAACGTTGTCATTTAATTAACTATAATTAAATGAAGGAATTCAGCTACAAATTCCAGACACCACGAGTAACGTCTCGGGGGTATTTCCGTTGATGTCAACGTAAATGTTTCTTTAGTGTTCTTATTTAGCATCACCAGTAGAGGATTATGATATACATTCGGTGATGATGAAGTGGCCGCAGCAATTCCCAAACCATACATGGACAGCCTGTATAACCCAGTTACTTCTGCGGTATGTTCGAGATTGTTATCGCGCGGTGTCCATGTTGATAATCCTGATGCTACTGTGTAAACGATATTGTTAATTTGTTTTGTGTGGAATTTTAATCAGATTCGTTTTTTCAATGATATTAGGGATTCCACTAACAATATCATTTAGTTTTATGTTAATTTCAGCAAGTTTAATATCTACAACCACTGGATTACCAAAAAATTCATATACAGATTTGTTTATATTTCTACGAAAATTCAAGAATGTTTGTACGTGATTGGAAAAATCAGTTCTGAATTCGTTAATTCCATCGTTAATTAGAATATTAATATCGTCAACGTATTTTTTTGTTACAGCGTCAAAATCTAATTCTGGTGTTCTGAGATCATTAATACCAACATTATTCATATTGAGAAATGCACGCATTATACCACCGCGCACTAACACATACTTAGATTCTTGATCGTCGACGCATTTTTTTTTTTTTTGCTGCGTCTGATTCTATGGCTGGGTCTCCAAGGTATGTAATTTTATTCTTGTTCATGATAATATTACCTGTAACTGTCCCACCCATTTTATCAAGCTTGTTATCATCAACATACTTCAACTGCAAATAACTTACCGGTTGAGTTTGATTTAAATTTGCTGGTAGATGCCCGGTCTCTAAATTTATAAATTTTTTTCCTGACATATCTAAGTTACCGCTTAAAGTTCCACCAGATTTATCTAGTTTATTATTGTCGACTAATTTAAGTTGTGCATAACTAACAGCTTGTGTATTAACGACATTTATTGGCGGATAATCTTTTTCTAAACCTAGTACTCATTGATTTGACATAAACAGGTTTCCTGTCGTTGTGTCGCCGGATTTTTTCAGGTAACCTGATAAATCAACTTTACCGTCTGTTATTGTTGTACTTACAGCTGATGAATCTCCTACTAATGTTCTAAATTTTGTATAATAGCTCATTATTTATTTATCGTCTGACAATTTTTTTACATAACATAAAATTGTATAACAATAATGGCAAAATTGTCGATATTAAACTTTGATACAGAGCGGTTGGTGAAACATAAACATGAAAACGAACTTCCAGATTGTCATTATCTTTTTGTTGGAAGAACTGGATCGGGAAAAACAAACTTGCTTATGAATTTACTTCTCGGAGATAATTTTAACTACGATCGAGTTTATATTTACACAATTAATCCACAACAGGATAAGTACGAGCTACTTAACAATTATAATGACAAACTTCGTGATGATCTTGAGGCTGGTGAAGATTTTTTTATTATCAAACAACCAGAAGAACTTGTTCCAGTTAATCAACTTGATTCGTCCGAACATAAGATAGTTGTTTTTGATGATATTCCGCTAAACAATGAAGAAATGAATAAAATAAGATCATATGTTTCATTATCACGTAATAAAAAATGTAATTCTATTTATCTCGCCCAAGGTTTTTATAATGTTGACAGATTTATTAGGCGAAATACTGGTTGTTTAATATTATTTCCAGGACTTGACAATGTCGATGTTAGAAATATCGCGAATGAGCAATGTGGTGATGTAACAAAAGATAAATTTATTGAACTATATCATCATGCGACGGCAAATAAATATGGCTTTTTTTTATTTGATAAATTAACAAATGATACGAGTAAAATGTTTCGCTGTTGTATTGAAAAATACCTACAGTAATATTTATAGAAAATGGTATATAATCAATGGAAAGACAAGCAAAGTACAGAAAACATATAGAAAATCTAAAACAAACTTGTTAAATCTAAAGCTGAACTTAGGCAGATGATCCAACAAGCACGACGTGGTCAAGTGGCTGCAGCAGAAACAACAGCAGCCGCTCTCAAACCAGTTACTGAAGCTTTACTTGGAAAACAACCTGAAACTAAACCACTATCAGAAGAAGAACTTAAAAAAATACAAGAAAAAGGTTTACTCGGATTAATTAAAGAACAACAAGAAGCGGCTGCTGGTAAAATTATTGAAAGATCTGATGAAGAAAAAAGATTAGCAGAGGCACTTGCAGCAAATATAGCTAATCCTGTTGCAAGACAAGCTGAAATAGATCGGCTTATTAATAATCCACTAGAACTTCAACAAAGATTAGCAGAAGCAGCAGTAGTTGGACCAATTGAAAGAAGTTTAGAAGAAGAAGAACTTAGAAGAGAGAGGAATATTATAGAAGAAAGAAGAAGATTTGAATATGATTTAGCGAATATAGATAGCAAAATAAGAGATGACGAGTATGAAGATTTTAATAAAATATATAACTTTAAGAATGTGAGAATACATGATGTTAAAAAAGATGATTTTAAAGCCGACGAAAAAATTAACAAATAAAAAAATTAAAAATTAAAGAAGATAGTAAGGAGCATATTAAAAAAGCAGTTTTAGAAAATAGATTATTATTATTATTATCAAATTATATCGACATGGAAGTATTGCTGATCTTTATATTGAAGTTAATAATAATATAAGAAATAACCAATACCGTAGTTTTCATAGTAGTGGTTTAAGTGCCGAAGCAAAATTATTTGGATGAAGGACCAGGAAGATCAGAATATATGTATGAAGCTCCTATAATGACTGAAGAAGATTTACAAATATCAGAACATGAATATAAAAGATATCGTAATGAATATAAAAACAAGGCGGAAAAAGAAATAACATCAAAAGAATATTTTAATTTTATGAAAAATTATGATATTTCAGATGTTGATAATATGTACAATTGGGATAAAGATAAATACGATGATATCATTAAAAAATTATAAGATATTATAAGAAGAGATATAGAGCTTACAAAGAAATTGATACAGCTGAAATAAAAGATGTTGAAGGACTTTATGAAAAAGCGAGAAATTCTATTATTGCTGGTGTTTTTAGAATTACTGCAAAACAATTTCGAGATAAAAAATATGTTGAAAAAGGAGGATACACTTTTAAAAAATTATTTAAATATTATGATGATGATCGCTTTAAAAAACTTTTAGAAAAAGAAAGAACTAAAACAGGAACTGGAGTTAGAATATTTGCATCAGTTACTGAAATGATTGGCAGATTAATGTTATTGATATCATCAAAAGAAGCTGGAAATGTTGGTGCTGAAATTGACAATGAAATTATTGACATACTTGATAATTTGAGATCGGAAAATTTATTAACATCTGACGAATACGAAACTTTACATCGCGATTTAATTTTATAGGTTTGTGTAATGATTTAATATAACAATTTTATATAAAAAAATGTCAGCAACATTATTACTAGACTCTAGCCAATCTGATAAAGATAGCGCACATTTTTCGGTAAAGTATATTCCGCCAATAGAACTAGATCGTGAAAAACAATATGAAATTGGACTAATTTCCTGCACTTGTTGGAATTCTATGGCTAATGTAAAAACTGAAGTGAACGATAATTTTGAATTTATTTATACTAATCGAGGTCCTCCACTATTTGTCTCACGAAAATTAATTAAAATTACACAAGAAGCCTACAACATAATTGATCTAAATAAAACAATAAAAGAACTAATAACAAACAATGAAGGTGTAGCTGACAGTGTTGAGCTTACACCAAATTATAATACGTTACGAGCTAGAATAACAATAAAACCTGGTATAACAGTTGATTTTACCAATCCAAAAAGTATCGCACCACTGATAGGATTTCTTCATAAAAGTTATGCTGCTCCTCCTAATGAAACCAGAACGTATGACGGTGAACTGTCAGTAAATATAACTGATGCAAACGCAATATTAATAAATTGCCCTATTGCATCTGGATCTTATTCAGCTAAAGGTAGTAAAGGACAAACAATATACAGTTTTTCACCAGACGTTCCACCAGGTTCTCTTTCGCAAATTAATCCACGTCAGGTTATTTATTATCGGCTAAATGTTGAAAATCAAATAACAGAAGTAAATATGCAATTGACAGATCAGTCTGGACGACAACTGGATTTTAACAATGAAATTGTTACTCATTATTTACACTTACGCGAACAATAGTAAACATATTTTCTAAAAGATTTGGTAATAAAATTATACAACCTCAGATATAATGAAACAGAAAAAAGTTCACAGAAGAAAAATAGTCGGAGGATTTTTGGGAAATATATTTGCTAAAATTATAGAAAATGCTCCAGGAATAGCTCATAAAGTTGCGCCAATTGCACTTGAGACATCAAAAGCTTTTGCAACTGGAGCTGTATCTGCAGCTGGAACTGCTGTTGGACAAAAAATAGCTGATAAAATAAAAGGCGGTGTACCAACAATAAAACAATCTATTTCAGAAATCGCATCAACAAAAGAAACTCAACGCGCAATGATAACAACAACAAAAAAAAACTTTTATCACCGAAAGGAGAACAAATTATTAAAAAATTAATGTCTAAAGTAACAACGCCACAATAAATTTGTATAACCTAATAAATAAAAAATGTCTGTTAAAAATTATCTCAATTTAGCAGAAATTTATGACGCAGACGACACGGTAACAGAATTTGAATATATTGAATATCTCGATGAAAATTCTAACGAACCTAATAAGGCTGGCGTCAGAACATTTAATACTAGAGACGATGACGTATTTCTACTGCCTCACAAAGTAATGTTAGAAGTTCGTGGCCAGATTATGACAGTAGCTGTTCCACCTGCCGCAATTGACGCTGGAACAGAAGTAGCTCTTAAAAATGATGGTTGGTGTTTATTTAAAAGTGCTAGATATCAGCTGGCCAATCAAACTGTCGAAGATATTTCAAGTCACTTACAAGTTGCAAGTACAATCTTAAATACTATTTCATTTTCCGATGATTACTTCAAATCAGCTGCAACTAATATGATGTGGTTTAAAGATACTGGAGCTGGTGCAATAATCCCTGCGATAAATGAATTTATTTTAAGGTAGCAGTTGCAGCTGGAGCTGATGCTGCTGCAAGTGCCGCAAATGTGAGAGATTTTCTTATCGCTAATGCTAACAATTTTGGTATAGCCGCAACAGATGCAGCCGCTAATGCAGACGCTGCAAGAGTCTCACTTACTTCTGCTTGCAATAATCTTGGTATAGCACCACCAGCTGCGGCTGCTGACGGTACTGCAATGTTAGCTTTGATTAATAACGCAATTAGCGTAAGAAATAAACGTTACAATGAAGGTCATGCTAAGAGAAAGGCACTTGCGGAAGGATCACGTCAAATTACAATGATAATGCCGTTAAGTACAGTATTTGGCTTTTGTCGCGATTACAATAAAGTATTTCGTGGAGTTAAACATACACTTATTTTAGATCGGCAGAACAAAATGATTCTTTATTTCGATTTGGCGGGGCTGATGTACAATTTGTCATAAACAAACTTGCGCTGTGGATGCCACGAATAATACCGACAATTTCGAAATCACTCGACTTAGATGATATTCTTAAAAACCGCACAAAGACAATTTATTTTCAGCAACATAAAATATATCAAACAGCAGTTCCAAATACCACCGACCACACATGGCGAGTCACAACGACGTCGACTGAACAAAAACCACGGCAATTATTTGTTGTATTTCAGCGGCAAGCGCGACGTGGTAACCAACAACAAAATAATGCGATATTTGATAATGCTGATGTTAGACGAATATATGCTAGAATAAATTCAAAGCAATATCCAGAGCGAGCGATAGAATGTAATTTCGCAGATGACGCTAATAAAAATATTACTCGACCTTACATGTACCTGCTCGACGCATTGCAAAAATATCAAGATGTTGGAGACGGATCTCAGATATCAGTAGAGGAATTTCGTACACTTTATCCGATATTTTATTTTGATGTTAGTAAACAAAATGAAAGAGATGTAATTTCAACTGCTGATATTGAAATTACTTGGACATTAGGAGCAGTTCCAGTGGCGCAGTTGTATGTATATGCGTTAGTGATCAGCGACAGAACTATTACGATTGACTTTATCGAAGGTCAAATGTCGGTACAAGTTTAATCTGTAGCTTTAATAATAAGATGACAAAATATATTATAAAAGAAATATATTTAACTGATGGTCAAGTTAAAAAATTAGCAGCTGCTGTTGCAAAGAAGAGGCAGGTTTCATTAAAGGTCAACCCTAACGCAGGTGTTTTAGGTACTTTAATAAAATTAATGTTAACCAAAAAACAAGTAAATAAATATAACCGAGGCAAACCTTTTGTTTTAAATTTAAGTGCTGCACAAATAACTGCAATGTCAAAACAAGGTGGTTTCTTCGGTCCGGCATTATCTATAATGGCAAGAACATTAATACCAAAACTTTTGCCAGCACTTGGTACATTAGGATTAGCAGCAGCGTCTGGAGCAGTATCTGGCGCAATAAAAAAAGCAGTTGAAGGTCATGGAATAAAGAAAATTTTTGTCTAAAGATAAATATAATGCCTAAACGAAAAACAGCAAAAAGAAAGACAACAACGAAAAAAAAGACACGACCGAGGCGAAAAGGTGGATTTATTCCAATAGCCCCGTTACTAGCAGGATTGGCGGGAAGTCTATTGCCAGGTCTATTAGGACGAGGACTAATGTTGCCAGGAACAAAGAGATGAAGTCGACCGCGTTAAGTAACTGATACACTTGAAAAATTAAAAAAAAAATAAAAAATTTTAGTGGAGTTTATTCTAAAGATGAACTTATGACAATTCCAGAGACGATAGGTTCGTGCGTTATAAATATACAAGATTTCAATGACGGATCTGGCACACATTGGGTAGCTGTTTGTGATAACAATTATTGTGACTCATTCGGAATTCACCAAGTGATGCAATAAAAAAATATATGATTAAAAAAAAATAATAAATTATTCGTCTAATCAAATTCAACTAGTTGGAACTTCCGCTTGTGGATACTATTGCGTAATTTTTATTAAACAGATGACCAAAAATCCAGATTTTTTAAAGTTTATTTTGCAATTTGACAAACAACCTTCTCACGCTAATGATGAGATTGCATTGAACTTTTACAAAGTTTAAATTTTATCTAAACTCATTGATATATAATGTCAACATATTGTCTTAAGTTTAAAACTAAAACAGAAAATAAAGATGAAAAAACAGAAAAAAACAAAAAATAATAGAATAATGCTGAAAAGTATTTGTGCAATCTGTAGGAAAAAAAGTTTTTAAAGAAATTATCGCCAACAACAAAGTTGTCAAGAGGGTTATCCAGAAATTATTTTAATAGACGATTAATAAATAATGACATGCGAGTGCGATTGTGATAGAGATTTATGTCTTGAGCAAAATAAAATTGTTACATATTGTCAGAAATGCAACAACAGAGAAATAATTGGAACAGGTATAGATATAGATAAATTAATTGGCAAATTGCCAAAACCAAAAGGCGGTTGGACATTGCCAGGCCATAAATATACTGGACCTTATAATCCTCTTGATAAACAAGAGCCTTACAATCAAGTTGATGCAATAGCAATGCGCCATGATATCTGCTACAGAGACATTGAACGTCCACACAACGAACAAAATAAACACAGCTGCGATAAAGTAATGTTAGACGAACTTCGTGATATGAAACCTGTAAATATGCGAGAACGTGTTGACCGAAGGCTGGTCCAGGGTTTTATTGGAGCAAAATATAAATTAGGTCTCGGAAAAGAATTATATGATGATCTTGCCTCGAAGACGCTAGCGTCTGAGCTACACAAACCTAAAAAAAAGTTTCCGCGACGTAAAGTTGTCGCAAATGCCGTCGATGACATCTGGGCGATAGATTTAGTTGATGTCTCAAATCTTGCACAGTTTAACGATAACAAGAGATATCTTTTTAATGTTGTAGATGTTTTAAGCAAATACGTGTTTAGTATACCCGTTTGGAAAAAACAGGAACATCGATGATTGATGCATTAAAACAAATTATTGTTAACACGGAAAGAAAACCAAATAGAATCTGGACTGATCATGGAGCAGAATTTTTTAATAAAAAATTCGAACAGTTTTTAGAACAAAATGACATTAAAAAATATGTCACAGGAAATGAAGGAAAAAGCGTAATCGTTGAAAGATTTAATCGCACGCTCAACGAAAAAATCCACAAATATTTAACAGCTAAAAATACGAGTAAATATATTGACAATTTACAAAAAATTGTTGACGAGTATAATAACATGAAACACAGATCCCTTTCGCCGGGCAAAAGGAAAATGTCGCCAAACGATGCGATTGCAAATCCAATATTAGCAAACGAAAATATGTACCGCAGGCATAAATTTAAAGTTGGTGATAAAGTTAGAATTTCTTTGACGAAAAAAACATTTGAAAAAGGATATACTCATAAGTGGAGCGAAGAAGTATTTGTTGTTGATAAAGTACTTTTAACGATACCAGTTACATACCCGTTGAAAGATTTATTAGGTGAACCCATAACTGGCAGTTTTTACGAGCAAGAATTTCAGAAAACAGAACAAGATATATTTGTTATTGAAAAAGTTATTAAAAAGCGGGGCAACAAAAGTTTAGTCAAATGGCGTGGATATAGCAATAAATTTAATAGCTGGGTACCAACTAAATCTATAATGATCGAATAATGTCATTATAAGCTTCTTCGTATTTTATTAGTACGGATTTACATTTTACTGGTAAACTTCCAACAACTTTTTTTGTTTTTTTTATGTCGAATAATTCCTCGATCATTTGCCTCATAACAATCAAATACTGGATGAAGTTGAAATTCATTTTGTAATGCTAAATTTTCAATATTATCATCAGCAATTGCGCTATTTACTCTGTATACTTGCTCTCCTTCTGGAATATCACCGCAAAACAAAGTATAAATAAAATCTTTTCTAAACATTTTAGTCCTTTCTGCATCATCGCCTTTTTATTGAAATTAATACACCAGCTGGTGTTGATATGCCAGCAGATTTTTTAGATTCTATATTAATAACAGAACCTAACATATTTGCTGCATATAAATTATACTTTGGATGTACATGATAAAATTCTTGCTCTTCCGCTGTCAATCTCAGATATCTCAAAATTTCTGTCATTATACTATAAGGATTTCATATCTCTAGTTTAAAAAAAAAATTCAATTAAATATAAAATATTACTATATATATAATGTTAAAATTGCGAGATATTGCTAAAAAGAACAAAAAAATTGCTACAGCATTTTCCGGTTATGATAATAGTTACAAACTTGATGATCAAAATATTTTAGCAAATTTTAACTCCACAAGTTTATTTCATCTTTAACAACCTGTTATATCAAAAGAACTTGCGGCTCATAACAGTATCTAACTTATAGTCCAATATCATACGATTTTATCAAAGTTACATGCAGTTGAGGGTGTGCTTGATGTAATTTTTGACACAAAAAGTTTTGACAGCGAAATTTCGGAACCATATTTAACAGCAAAATCGAGAAAAATATTAACTGGAACAGACATTGCCATGGTCGCCGATGAAATACATCAAGAAATAAAAAAAAAATTAGAAGAATTTACTGCATCAGGATCGGGTTGGAAATTTGAAATGATAAAAGAAGTTTTATTTCACACAACAAAATATAACGTGCTTCGCGGTAGTTTGTACGTCGATCTCCCTCAAAAAATTAAAAACAAAAAATGCTGTATAAATATCAAAAACAATGAAGACAAATGTTTTCAATGGTCAATTTTATCTGCAAAACATTCTTAGTGTATTCACCCCGGCAGAACTGAAAAGTATTTGCCATACAAAGATGAACTAAATTTTTTAGGAATAACTTTTCCAGTAGCAGAAAATCATATACCAAAGTTTGAAAAACAAAACAGTATCTCAGTAAATGTTTTCGGACTAGATGAGCGAGAAAACGTTTACCCGAGATATATCTCAGAAAATGCTACACAAAATACAATAAATTTATTATTTTATCAGGGACATTATTGTTGGATAAAAAACTTTAACGGCCTAATTGGCAGACAGTATAGTAAAAATAAAAATAAAAAATATTTCTGTTATAGATGTCTGCAGGGTTTTTCTGGCGATGGAATACTGCAAGAGCATCTCAAATACTGTGTCAACGTTCAAAGAATAACTATGTATGGCGAAAAAGAAAAAATATTGAAATTTAAAAATTATGATCATAAACTAAATATTTCTTTTGTTATTTATGCTGATTTCGAATGTATACTCGTTCCTGTGGTTGGAGCAGAAAATAATCCAAATAAATCAAGTACAAGAAAAATACAACAGCATATTCCTTGCGGAGTAGCTTATAAAGTAGTTTGTTGCGCTAACGATAAATTTTCAACTCCGATAAAGTTATATAGAGGTAAAAATCCGGCCGTATGGCTATTAAAAAATTTAATAGACGAAGTTAATAAAATTTCTAACAGATTATTTAAAACAGCTCCGATGAAAATAACGTCTAAACAACAACTCGATTTTGATGAGGCAGTTAATTGTCATATTTGAGAAAAGTTGCTGGTAGACTCCAACGGAGTCTGTGATAAAGTGTGAGATCATTGTCATTTGACCGGCCAATATCGTGGAGCAGCTCATAACAGTTGAAATTTAAAATTTCATGCTCCAGATTTTATTTCTGTAGTTTTACATAACTTTCGTGGCTATGACAGTCATATCATTGGAGAAGCTTTTGGTGATGAAAATATTAAAGCTAAACTAAAATTAAATAATACAATAAAATATATTCCAAACAATTTTGAAAAGTATATGTCGGTGACGCCCGGTAAATTATGTTTTATTGACAGTCTGCAATTTATGGCAGCATCATTAGATGAGCTTGTAAACAGCGCTACAAGCGCCGGTAGCGATTTCGCTAACTTAAAAAGTTGCTTTGGTGAAAACTATATCAATTTGACAAAAAAAAAGAATCTTTCCTTACGAATATCTCGACGACTGAAGCAGATTTAATGAAACTTCTCTTCCTGATAAAGATAAATTTTACTCGCAACTCAAAAATGAAAATATCACAGATGACGAATACAAATAGGCACAAAATATTTGGAATAAATTTAGTTGTAAAACATTTGGTGATTATCACGATCTATATTTAAAAACAAATATATTATTACTAGCAGATGTTTTTGAGAGTTTTCGTCGAGTAAGCTACAGCAATTATGGACTAGATCCTTGTTGGTATTATTCTGCTCCAGGATTGTCTTGGGACGCTCTACTAAAAACAAGTAAGATAGAACTGGATCTCTTAACAGGTGTCGATATGTTTAACTTTATTGAAAAAGGTATCAGAGGCGGAATTTTCGTTATAACAAAACAATATGCAGTAGCTAATAACAAATATCTGAAAAATTATGATAAAAATCTCCCATCTAATCATATTATTTATCTAGATTGTGTGAATTTGTATGGATATGCGATGTCAGAGCCAATGCCTTGTGGTGGATTTCATTGGATAACTCCAGATCAAGTTCTTAGAGAAACTGAAAAAGATTTACCTAGAAAAATTAATAATGATTTTTCCGATATTTCATATTTTGTTGAAGTTGATCTAGATTATCCTAGTTCGTTACATGATCTACACAACGACTACCCGTTTTGTGCAGAGTCGATGATGATTGATTATAGTTTATTATCGCCTGAACAACGAGCAACGACAACAGCAAAATATTCGATTGTTACTAAGTTAGCTCCAAATTTGTTAAATAAAAGAAATTACGTTATGCATTACAAAAATTTAAAACAAGCAGTAGATGCTGGACTAATTCTGAGAAAAGTCCATCTCGTGCTAAAGTTTAGTCAGTCGAGGTGGATGGCAAATTATATTGACTTAAATACGAAACGTCGTGCTGTAGCTAAAACCGAATTTGAGAAAAACTTTTTCAAATTAATGAACAACTCGGTGTTCGGTAAGACAATGGAAAATATTCGAAAAAGAGTTTCGATAGAAATTGTTAATGACATAAATCGCAGAAATAAATTAGTTAACGATGATGGTTTTGTTAGTATGAAAATATTTAATGAAAATCTTGTTGCAATACAACAACGAAAGACAAATTTAAAGTTAATTAAACCGATTTATATTGGTGCAGTTTTACTTGATATATCAAAGTGGTTGATGTAAGATTTTCACTATAATTTTATCAAAAAGCAGTGGCCAGAGTCAGAGTTGCTATTTACTGATACAGATTCGCTAGTTTATAATATAAAATGTGAAGATGTCTATCAGGATATTTACAATAATAAAAATCTATTTGATTTATCAGATTATCCAGCATGTAGTGAATTTCAAGATAATTCGAATAAGAAAGTTATTGGAAAAATGAAAGATGAATTTATGTTTATGCCAGTTAGGGAATTTGTCGGACTAAAGAGTAAAATGTATGCTGTCATATTAGATGACAATAAACTTACAAGAAAAGCAAAAGGTATTCCTCGAGGGTATGTGAAAAAGATGATGAATTTTGACGATTTCAAAGCAGCGCTAAACAATAATGTCAGTTTTATCAAAACAAATGGTATCAGAACAAAACATCATAAACTTGAAACGGATACAATTATAAAACGTGGATTAAGTAATTGTGATGATTAAAGGTATTGCAGAGACAGAATTAATACACTAGCGCTTGGACATTATGCAAGTAATTTTCTCTAAACATCAGAAATAATGTTCGAAAATTTAACATTAGTCGATGGAGTTAATAGCAAAATCAAAAAAATAATGGTCAATAACCAGCAATTATCATTTGAATTTAACGACGAAATTTCAGGTATTTGTTTTAGTACATTTGACAGAATCAAACTCTCCCTTATCAGATCAGACGATAGCAAATATTTTAATTATCTCGAAAGTTTGCGAGACGAGCTTGCACTAAAATATGACAATTTTCATGATCCGATCAGCCAGCAACAGTATACAAAAATTAACATAGACTTAGACCGGTCGAAGGTTTTTGTAAGAGGTAGTAAGTATCTTCTCAGTAAGATAGCAATGAAAGAACTATTTGAATGTCGTCGAAAAGTAACCGGTAAAATTAAATTTTATTTGTATTATTATGACAATAAATCATACTTAATAGCGACTGTTGAAACGTTGTTCATTGGTCAAGAAATATAACTCTATATGCCCTATCTGTTTTTAAAAGGGAGATAATACTGTTCCAGCTAAGTTTAAAATCTTTTATAGTTATCAAACATAGCATTTGTTTGTATTTTTTTTTTTTTTAGCTAATGAAATGTATAGAGTTGTATCTAAAATCTGATAGTAATTTTAAGACCTAAATCCTGGTGCAGTTCTGTATTTGCCGAAATGACTAGCAATTCCTCTTGCATAAATGTTAGTAGATAGCCTTCGACACGATACAATAATGTGAAATTACAAGGCACAGATTCCATGGTGTGTGGACAATATTGTGTAATTTCTTCATCAACGCAGTCTTGGATATCCTTTAGAACATTTAGAGACTTATTTTGGTAGTCACTCTTCTAGAAACGATGAGAAAGTAGATCGATGGTCTTGTGACCATTATGGTTATCTTTTGTCTTTAGCTAGGAAACGTAGTGTACATCAGTGGCCTCATGACTTCCATCAATGGAAATCTCACATGATTTCACAACGTTGTCAACCTTGTCAAAATTAATTTGTTTGATATTACTTGTTACTTGTTACTTGTTACTTGTTAGTTGAATAAAAAATGTTGTGTTTTGAAAACAAAATGTCTCTGTCGTTTGTTTTCAAAAAGCACTGTGAATATATGCTCTTTGACTTTCTCTCTATCCCTCACCATGACATTCGCTGTCATAGCGTTCCGACACTAAAACTGGGTAGGGATGTTTTCTATCGCGTCCGCGTTTGAACCATATAAAGCGGGTTGTTCTCCAGTCTGACCATCCACTGTTGACTAGTCAACCTATGAACATGCCTTCCAGACTAGCCCAGCTGAACGAAGCTTACGTCAGTTTACATCGTGTCAGGCTAAACCTGATACCTAAACCTGAAGAGATAGAGAATGTCAGGATGTTAGCTATAGCCCAAGACCTAATAGAAGAGGTCTTCAGAGAGGAAATTAAGAAAGAACAAGAAGAGTGGACTGAGAAGTACAGACTTCAGAAGAAGCAGAGAGAAGAACAATAGCAGCAACAGCAAGAACCAGACAGAAGTTTTGTGGACTGCCGTGTGGACACCAAAGAATTCTCTTTCTCGTTCCGCAGAAGCAGGCCGTATCGTATAGGAAAGCCTGCTGCCAGACGGGGACGCAATCTTAGACAGTACAAAAGATTGCCATCACTCCCGTTAACAAAAAAAAACAGCCCTTTTCAGGGCTACCCCAATACTCCCGAAAAGAGATACTAATTCAATTTGCCAAAACTTTTAAAATTTTAAAAAATAAATAGAAGTGTGTTCATAAGCACTTCGTTTCTTTTGTCAGTAAAAAATTCACCCTTTGTTTTCTCTGTCTTGTCCAATCGTGCATGTCTGTGTTTGTAAGTAAAAAAGTAAAAAAAGTCAACGTGAGTGCTTCTTTTTGGTCCGCGCGTTTCATGTGATGGTAATAGTGGTATTGTAAATTTGGGTGCCATGGATGTTTTCCTTCACGGCCGTGCTCCAGGAATATAAAGCGACGCGATCGTCAGTCTAGCTATCCATCGTTGACTCGTCAACATTAAAAATGAATAGTAGACTTGCTAAGCTTTTAGAACTCCAAATGCACCTGGAATATGCCAGGCGCCTTTTAGATGAACTGGCTATGGAGGCCATAGCGGAGGAAGAAAGAATTAAAGAGGAGGAAGAGATGAAAAAGAAGGAAGAGAAGGAGGAAAGGATCCTGCCTCACCTCTTCATGAGACCTCAGTGTGAGGTGAAACCTGAAGTGAGGACGCCTCCACAACCAGGACCAGCACCGAAGCCACTACCAGTACCACAACCATTACCAGCACTACAACGAGAGAGAGACGCTGTCCCTCAAATTGAAAATTGGGAGCAGGAGTTGGAGAGACAGCGGCAAGAGTGGGAGCCGCAGAGACTTCACCATCCCTGAGTATGGCATAGGAGAAGACAGAGAGAACAAGTCTTCACGATCCCTCAGACTGAAAACTGGAATGATGAGGCCACTCAAGCTCCCTCTGTACTCCCAACCACACGTGTCAATTGGGAGCAAGATTGGAGTCGTCGTTGTGTGTGTGGTGCCCGCCCTGGGAGGTGCCAGCATCAGCCAGGTGCAATTGGAGTTCAAGAAAAAAGCAGCCCTTCTCAGGGCTAGCCAGATCTCTAGAAAAGAGAGACTATTCAATTTGCCAATTGGTGTGAATGTAGAGTAGTGTGACTATAAACACTGACTCTTTTACTGATGTGTGTGTGTGTGTGTGTGTGTGTGTGTGTGTGTGTTTTGCGTTCGCGTTTTTGGTGAGGATAGTAGATATGTGTGTTTTTTCTTCTCATCCGATTGTGTGAATAGTAGAGAGGTGTGTTTTATCTTCTCATCCCGATTGTGTGGATAGTAGATATATGTGTTTTTTCTTCTCATCCCGATTGTGTGGATAGTAGATAGGTGTGTTTTATGCTTTCTCGTTCGTTGGTGAGGATAGTATATAGGTGTGTGTTTTATGCTTTCTCGTCCGTTAGTGAGGATAGTATATTTGTGTGTTTTATGCTTGCTCGCTCGTTGGTGAGGATAGCATATTTGTGTGGTTTATGCTTTCTCGTTCGTTGGTGTGGATAGTATATAGGTGTGTGTTTTATGCTTTCTCGTTCGTTGGTGAGGATAGTATATCATATGTGAAGTGAGTGTAAGGGATGTTTTCGTTCACGTCCGTGCTTGACGTATATAACGCGGAACTTTCGTCAGTCTGGCTACCCACGTTGACTAGTCAACAACTTCAAAAGAAAAAATGAATTTGTTTAACGAGTTAAGAGACAGCTATTTTTGGATGATGGATGCAGCCTACGCGGTGGAAAGGTTAGAACAGGAATGGAAATATCCAGACAGCCAAGACTTTGTGACCGGTCAAGTCACTAGCCTGAAAGTAGCCAGGGATCAGGTGGCAGGGATGATAGAAGAGGAGGTGGAAGAAATAAGAGGCTTCATCCATCGTAAATATGTGAGAGTGGGGACATTGAAAGACGCACTTGATAATGTCATCCAAGTGAGGTGCTTTTTAGAAGAGCAAGCCAATTTTACGGAGTGGTCTTTTGTCCTCTGGGGATTAGGGAAATTAAGGAAATCTGAAGACCTCATGAGAAAAGTGATGAAAGAAGAGGTAACGAAAATCAAAGACACCTGGACAAAAGAGAGAAAGGAGAAGGAAAACCAAAAAAAGAAAGAGGAGTTTGATAAACTAAATCAAAACTGGATAAAGGTACAGGAAAAGTTTAGAGAGATGGGACATCCTAACTGGATTCCAGACGAAGAAAAGAAAAAGAAGAAGAAGGGAATTATTGGAAAAGTGAAGAACTGGTGGAAAAAATGGAGACAATAGAAGAAAAACCCAAAGGCCCTTTTCAGGGCCACTCCATTGCCTCGAAAAGATTTATTCCTTCTTGCTTAAAATATATTTAAAACCCTACTCTACTATTCACTGACACGAACGCGACTGATTCGTGTTTGTCTATAGAAATGACACAGGTGGCATGACGTCACAGTACTACATTGCTACATTGTTGCCAATGTCCAGTACCGTGACGTCACCCTACCTGTTCCATTCCTCTTGGCGCTATACAGTCCCAGCGTGTGCTAGTCGCAATACAAAATTCCCATTGGAGCCACATGGTCCCAGGCTGATTTTTTGGGCCTATAAATCGTGGGGCCATATCGTCCCGGGGGGGGGGGGGAGGGGCTGTAATGTTAATTCCCATTGGGGCTAATCTATCCCACTACACTACTTACATAGATGTGTAATTGAAAAGAGCTTGTTCCCAAAACACTTACATTTCAAGCAAAAGATAAGGAGAGATCGGCGGTCAGACTGACATTCAGACATATGGACAAATAACAGTCAGTTTTGCCTTGCTTTTGTTACACTTTTCGGACATATTGTGGGAAACTGTCAAGTCAAACATGTGGTGGTTAAGGTGAAGGCTATTTTTGAATTCCCGGTGCCTATCAGTAAACGCAACTGATGCATTTTTGGGGTATGGCTGAATAGTGCCGGAAATTTTGCTCAAATTGTTCTGTAATTGCTCAACCGCTGAACAATCTGTTGAGTGAGAAATGAAAGTTTCATTGGTCCGAAATATATCAAGAGGCTTTTGATAAATTAAAACCCTTACTTAGGAGTGAACCGGTTCTTTCATTTCCACACTTCAATCACTTATTTGAAATGTCTATTGATGTAAGTGATGTAGGGGTTGGTGGAGTATTGACTGAAGAAGATAATATGGAGTGGATCATCCAGTGTGCTATTTTTCCAAAACAAATTAAACAAGTCTCAGAGAAATTATTCCACAATCAAGAAGGAACCAATAGATTTGATGTTGATTTTGCAACACTTTTAAGTGTTTATTTGTTCAGCTGCTTCTCTGATTATTATATTCAGTGATGACAACCCCCTTACTTTCATTAACAAAATAAAAAAGAAAACTCAGAGGGACATGAAAAGTAAAGATAATCTGATTGCAGATGCACTTTCACTTGTATAGATGTATTATATTGTGTTGTGTATATTTTATATCGTTCATAAGATATATTTCTATGTTATTTTAATTATTATTGTATTATATGTATATTTGAAAAGTATGTAAAAGAAAGATTTATTGTATAAGTCTTTCTTTTTCTTTATGAAGTTAGGCGCTAAGTATATTTATGTTGTGTGTTTAACATTTACCTGTGATTTAGATTGCAAACTTTAGTCCATGACTGTAGATCATGCTTTAAGATAATGATGATTTGTAAACAACATGTTTACTTGGATTTGAGTTCAGGACTCTAGTTTTTCCCCGGGACATTCTATTGTCTACCTTGACTTTTTGTCATGATGTTTACTTGAATTCAGATTCAAGCCCTGACCTTGTTTACCATTGTGGTATTATCTGGAAACGAAATTGTTAACTAATTTGATGGGAAAAGACCCACATCCTGGGCATTTTGTTGTGTCATAGTTCAGATGACAGTCTGTATATAAGTGTCTGGGTGTGCAAATATATATCCCTATTTTGTTGTGTCATAGTTCAGATGACAGTCTGTATATAAGGGTCTGGGTGGGCAATTATTTATCCCTATTTTAATATTAGTCTAGTGGAATCATTTTAATCTGTGTTTAGATAAAATGTGAGAGGAATCATTTATTTAAATTAGTCATTGGAATTATAAAGTACTGATTGACTGTTTGGACTAATCATTGTTTGAGGATTATTGTGAATTCATTCAAAGACATTCTGAATTATAACATTGTGATACGTTAAGACTGTTGGTACATCAAACTCATGAAAACTATTAGTGTATCCGCACCTTCAAGACTGGAATTCATTAAAAACACTCTGTACTTTTGGACATGTGATAGAACTCTTAGGATTACTTGGGATTCAATTCATAATACTGTAAGTTCCTAATAAATTTTCACTGTGTATTCTAGGGAAAGAAATCATTGGCTAATTTTACAAAACTTGTAGATTTGACTTCTGGGTCTTTTTTTTTTACACCGTTTAAAACCATATTATCGTAACAATATATAGTTTGTTGCAATTTGTTTTAGTCACTATGACGCATGCGGTAAGAATTTGTAAGAAAGGCACAATAATCAGAAGAGCAAATCTTTAGTCTGCAATTCCGATTAGTGTAGGAGTTGGGTGCCTTGAGCATGATAATGACTACACGAATTCTTGACATTATTCCGTTTTCAAGAAGTACACGGAATAATAGTGTTGGTGTTGTAGACGTAATGGAAGTATTTACTCGGTAAATCTGGTAAGCGTGTGTGTGCGTGCGTGCGTGCGTGTGTCTCTGTGTGTGGTGTGTGTTGATACCCCATAATATTTTGTATGTATTACCGGTAAGTCTTTGGAGATGTATAAAAAACTCGCTGGTACAAGTTTAAACGCCAAGTCCAGGTTCTATAGCACACTCATATCAGCCCGGAAGGTGACCGAAAGTGCAGCATACGTTACATGTTAGAGGCAGATAAGTTGAAACTCGGAGATAAAATATCGTTAACAGCGTACTATGAACTATAAAACTGTGATGTATTATCTTTATTTAAACGCCTCATCCCGGTTCGACAACACACCCATATCAGCTCGGATGATGACTGAAAGTGTTATATACTGTACATGTTAGAGACAGGTAAAGTGGAGATTCTGGTATAAAATATCGTTTACAGCGTACCATGAACTACTAACTAGTGATGTAATGTCTTTGAGACAACATTGTTTGTATGTGTATGTTTAAATGGCTACTTCAATCACTGATTCTTTCTTTCAAGATGGACAATTTTGCCCGATATGTCTGGACATGTTCACCTCGCCCCGTCAGCTGCCATGCTTACATTCCTTTTGTGAACACTGCCTTCGGGACTATATAACAACAATAGTTAGAAGCACCGAAAAAGCATCTAATGACTTTATGTGTCCTGTATGTAGTGCAGTAACCAAGCCTGCAAATAAAGAAAAACCTGTAGGAGAATGGGCTTCTTTATTCACTAACAATCCATTTCTGGTGGGGAAAGTTGACCGGTTTTGTGAAGTATGCTTAAATTCTTCAGGCAAATCTGCCACACGTGCAAAGAAATTTTGTGTTGTATGTGAAGAGTGCTTGTGTGATGTCTGTGCCGTCTGTCATCAAAATATGAAGATCAGTAAAAGCCATCAAATTATTACCATAGCAGAATTCGACAATGATCCAGAAAACCGCATTAAAAGAAAAAGATTGAGCGAGGGATTTGGGTGCCTTGAACATGATAATGACAACATCAAGTTTTACTGCAGAAGCCACGAGATTGCCTGTTGCGCTACATGTTCTTTTCTTCACCATAAAACATGTCAAGATGTGCTCGAACTGCAACACAATATTCCATGTCTACTAAAAGAGATGAACGCACAGAAAATATCGAAACAATTGGATGAATTAAAAGGTAAGTTGAAGAAGTTTGTGGAGATTAACAAAGAAATCATAGGCATTTTGCGATCACAGGTTAACAATATTCCTACAGAGATACGAGACCTCAGGATGAAAGTGAATGCTGTGCTGGATAAAATTGAGAAGATGGCTAAGCTTGAAGGAAATCGAATTTACGAGGAGTGGTTGATTAGAAAACAAGAACAAAATCACCAATGTCAATCCTTGGCAAATGCCATCGGAAACTCTCAAGCGCTTTTAAATACAGTTACCCAGTATGGATCAGATACACAAAAATTCCTGGTGACCAGCAAAACAACAAAGCTGCTACATTGGTACACCGATCAGGTTCGAGAGAAATTTGAAAGATTGGATAACATCAGAATAAGACTTGAACTTGATAGCAACATGAAAGCGGTACTTTCTAAAGATGATGTGGGTTTGGTGAAAATAGAACGTCAAGAGGAGGTTAAGGATTTGCAATGCATAAGTCTTATGATACCTCTTCAGAAACGAACTGTGGAACACTCTAGAGATATTGACCTTAAATGTCCGGGTGAGGAGAAACCTGTGTATGTAGGTATGGTCCATTTATCTCATGGATACCTGCTGCTGGCAGACTACAATAACAAGACATGCTGCATGTATGATTCATCATACAACTTGATCACAAGTCACATATTGAATGGACAACCATATGACATGTGTCTGATAGGAAACAATCAAGTTGCTATAACAATACCTGTGACAAAAACTGTTCAGTTTCTGTCCATCAGGGGCCTCTGCATCATAGACGCACATACGGTTGAAACCAGATATAAATGTCTAGGTGTTGATGCTGTCAGCCCGGAGGAGATCCTTGTATCTGGCCACTGTGGTGCTGGATGGGGTAGTAGCAAATGTTACTGGAGCCTTCTCACTAGCAGAGGAGATGTGAAACTGCACCATCAGTTTTATACAACGCTTCCTACAGGTTGTGTTTACGCTGCTCTCGATTCGTCCAAGTCACGTGTCTACGTATCTGTTGGCGGCGCCAATAAAGTATATTGTTTTGGTCTGAGAGATGGAATACAGTACTTCGTCTACTCGTCCAGTAAACTGAACTCTCCAAAGGGTGTAGCAGTGGACAGAGAGGACAATGTCTATGTTTTGGGAGAGGACTCTAGAAACATTCATAAACTATCACCCGATTGCGTTCAACTCCAGGTCATTACTTCCAGAGATCTTCTAAAACCAAGAGCAATTTCCTTTAATCAGAGCAGAGATAGTTTCCTTGTCGCTAACGGAGAGTGCATGAGTGGGAAACTTCTCTACTTTGTGCACAAACATATTTCCTGAAAGACATTGGAGATGATGCCAAGTCTATTTATACACAGGATTCTAGAAGTAAAACATCAAATTAATTTTAACTTTAACGGCCGAAGTTGTATTGGAAAGTGTATTTCATGATTTACATATTGTGACTTCTTAATGACAAAAGATCAAAATATAGCTCATCTTGACTTGAAGATAATCACTTTATCTAGGAATAACCAGCTTCAGTGAAGCATTAAAATCAACACAAGCAGTTATAACATTACAGCAATGAAATTTTATCAAACATTTCTAAAAGAAATGATTGAAAATGTATACAATTGATACACAAATTACTTTTAGAACATGATTGCTATGTAATACAATGTATATTGTTTAGGCAAAAACGTTTTTGCTATACTTGCAGTATCAAATGATGTCAAAACGAAATATATTTTAGCCTGCGGCACCATACCTCAATAACAGAGCTTCTTTAAAAAAATATCAACTTGTTGATTTAGGTTTTTTAAGAAAAGAAGAAAGATGACAGTGCTGTCAAGCTTCGTCCTCTAACTTACATACTTCTATCAAATATCATTATAACAAAGGTGACATATTCATATATTTATGTACTATAATGATGGGATAAATACATAGATGGGTAGATGAATGTATGTCTGTATGTATAAAGTGCTGGACAGTTGTACTTACCAAGAGATGTACCAATGTCTGTATGCATGAATTTATGGATGGATTGATTGTTGGATGGATGGATGAATTATGCATGTATTTGCATAAGTATGCGTGTGTTTATTTCATGGAAGAAAATTTGGAGATTTTGGCAAATTAGGAGATTTTTGTTGTCTGTTAAACTTTCAACAAATGCCAGTATTTATCTATTTTCAAAAATGTTGTATGGCAAAGTTTGAGATCTACGTACAAAGTTTCTTGTAATATCTGACATCCGAGTATCTAACTATCCATCTATTCATCGATCCATACATTAATCCATCTATCCACTCGTCCATCCTGCTGTGTATCTATCCATCTATCTAGATATATTTTCAGACCAGATTTCTTGCTGACTCTGCTAACTGAGACTTTTCGTACGACTGTAAGTTTGGTAATTCCAAAGTAATCCAGAAGAAATCATTGTGACTCGAATATCAGAAAAGTCAGTGCGACACCATTTCCAAAGTCAAGGCTACATGGCATGTGCTGCAGAATAGTCTCCCTTTGCTATTTACATATGACCAATTTCATAACAATACTCCAAAATAATGTAAAATTTGTTTTGTTTTGTTTTTATAAAAGATCTGAATTTAAAGACTAACGAACTGTACCGCAGCAGCCATTGCTGCACTGCCTGAATGCATCGTTATATCAAAACATGTTGTTTTCACTAAACGACTTCTTACGATATACAGCAGCGATTTTGAAAATCTTGTTATCATTATATCTTAGGAACAAAAAGTCAGACTGACATAATTTTTTCGCTAAAATACTTCGTACAAGATCGAGTTGGCGCTCAGTGCAAATGGTGCCAACCTGATATACAATATGGCCACTACATTTTGAATTCGGTTATCACTACACGTCACGTACAGAAAATCAAGTTGACAGGGCTTTTTACCAGAAGGTTTTGTATGATGTCTACTTGCTTCTAAAAGAAAACGGTGCTTATCTGATATACAATTTCTCTTGAACTGAACGAGACATTGACGTTAGATTTTCACCAGAAGACGTCTTATGATATCTGTGTGGTCCTAAATAAAAATGGTGCTGATCTGATCTCGAATATGACCGCCATCTTCAGCATATTGTTATTGTTACTCCTCTAGAATGGATGGCCATATCAGCATGGGCGGGGGGGGGGGGAGGGGGTACTAAAGGGCTTATTATGATATCTAGTTGGTCCTAAATGAAACTGATGTCAATCTGATATTCAATAAGGCCGTCTTGAAAACTTGCCACTACTCCTCCTGAATGAAAAGTAATATTGCCATAGAAGTTTCGCCAAAAACTTTGTATGATCTTTAGCTGGTCCTAGAATGAGAAGAGTGTTGCTTGCACGTCCATTATGGCCACCATAAGTAACCAGCTTAATAATCAAATTATCGCTATTCCTCCTGAATAGATGGTTCTTTAAGTGATTTTTACTTAAATGTCTTCTTACATTGTTTAATTGGTCCTAAATGAAAATGGTGCTGCTCAGAAATCTAGTATGGCTGCCACAGTGACCATGTTGGAAATCTCGTTATCCTTACTCCTGAATGAATTGTCCATGCAGCATGTGGTTGTCACATAAAGACTTATTATGGTGTCTACCTGGTTATACAGTAAATAGTGCTGATCTGAATTCCAATATATATACTACAATGACCACCTTGAAAATCTTGTCCTGGCAACTTTTCCTAATTGGCTGGTTATCTCTGATATCCAATATGTCCACCATAGCAGCCATCTTGACAATCTAGTTATTGTTCATTCTCCAGAACGGAAAGTTGCATTGACATGAAGTTTCTACCACAAGATGCCGTATGACTAGATAAGAGCAAAGAAGATAAAATGAGCACACCTTTCTAGAAAGACATCACATTTATACCTTTGGAACTTATGGAAAGATGAAACTTACTTTAGTTCCGTATAAAAGATGGATGGAACTCCATCTTCGATACGAACAAAGGATAGCTCATTTACCTCATAATCCTAATCTCCCCGAGATGTAACGGTTACAACATGATTTGCAATTGTTGATGGATCCAACCGATCTGTCAGAAAGAAGAAAACTCGAGACGGGAGCGAAAATTATAATGTCTTCAACTGTCTTACCACAAAGCTTTAGACGATACACCCAAATCCTCTATGACAGACTTCAGGAAAAAAAAGATAAATAAAAAGCCACAAGCAGGATGACATACACAGCCACAGGGATGGAAGAATAAGAAACACGAGAAGGAATTCAAACTCTTTCTGCTCAAATAACTAGTATGACAACATCCTTTTTAAAGCCTTCCCCTACTCCCAGAGGAGAAGAATGAAATGAAAACTTGGGTCAATAGATGCTGTCGAGACTTACTTCAGGGGAAAAGAAAAAGAAAGAAGGGAAAAGCCAGAAAAGAAATCAAGCAAACAGTCACTCAACAGCCAGTGACAACGCCCACACTTATTACTTGTCGGACACGTACAGATTCATAGCAATCCAAACCAGTAGTACACGAACATATAACTAAGAGCAGTATTGAACAGTGTGTGACGTGCTGAGGAGAAATAACAACAAAACAGACAACCCCATCATGGATACACATTTAGCCAGCATTTACTACAATTCTGATCATGCTGCAGGTTACGAAGGAATTTTAACCACTGTATGATGATGCTAAAACCAAACTCAAAAGTGTACGTCTGCAAGAAGTCGTTACAAGAACACTACGCACATCTTACACAAACTAATTGGCCGAAAAGTTTCCCACAAGTCAAACCAATGTAGCTAGCATCGATCATCAATGGCAAGCAAATTTACACTCATTTGGTGGCAAACACCTGTAGTTACCAATACAATGTTTGTATCATTGGCATATTTTCAAAATCGGCTTCGGAAGTTCCTTTGACTTTTTGACAGTTTTAGAATTAGTACGAGCTTTAAAATTAAATTTGAACCACAGCGGATGTCACCCCATACGATGGCAAACCGATAAAGCGACCGAATGTCTGAACAGTCTTTTCATAAAGAATTGAAAAATGATATTCAATTCTTCAGCCAAGAAAATCCTCAATCGAATCCTAGTGTCGTGGGACGTTTTCAAAACACTTTGAAGAACGTATGTGGAAATATTTTATACATCAACACACTCTCACGTTCATCGATGTGCTATCACGTCTTGTCAAAGTTTATGATCAGACGTACCATCATAGCATCGGACACCAGAGGTAGCTACCTTTGAAAACTAACTGACGGTGCCTGATCGATTGTTTGGAATTTAACCCAACAGAAAATAGAAAGAAGTGTTAAAGACCGGTTTTGGGGTTCGCATTGGAGAAACCAAATGCAGTTTCGACCAAGCTATTTTCTTAATTGGTCAACAGAATTGTTTCGTGTCAATAGGCAAGTGGACAAGTGCGTGGACGTGAACATCCTGTTTATTAATTGAGAGAAATGAAAGGAAAAGTGTAAAATCGATCTTTTGAAAGCATTCTTGATCGAAATAAATGTAAAGTATGCAAACTTCGATTGCAATAAGTTAACAGTTCTTTGGGAAGGATATCCACCTAAAATTTGATTCTTGCATTGCGCTTCAAAAATCATCGACTATAAAATGAAGTAGAAGTGAACACCATGACGTTAAAACAGTAGCTACCTCTCCTTCTCAGACTTCCTCTCTTCAAGAACTACAAAAACAGAACTTGTACACGGTGAGTTGAGAATCTGTTCCTAAAATCAAGTCATCCTTTTCTGCCAAATCTTTGTGGTCAACGTGTCATCAGAGCAGCCATTGGAAATTTGACTTTGCACAAAGGAAACAAACAATTGTGGACAATTATCCTCAACAGATATATTTGTTATCGTCTTCATAGTTCATCGTTGAAATATACTTCCAACAGTAACAACAACAGCATTACCATGAGAATCGTTTAGGATATTAGTTTAATGTTCAACATCTTGGCGAACGACTGCAGCTATGTTCGGCGATCAGTTTGTCAAAGGTCTGGAGAAAACTTGACGAAGTGTATAGATCGAGTACTTTAAAACGTCCCATCGTCTTGAAATGAATTGTTATGACTGCAGAACGATGGCCGTTGCCTTTTATTCTGATACGTTTTACATTTTCGATCGATGCACCTCTCTAGTTCCTATGAAATATATTCACAACAGCGATCGATTCTGCAAGTATTTTCGCTACAATGTCGAACAGAACGAAGGACTAATTTTATGTTTGTGTATTCGGATGTCGTCGAGAACAGCATGGTGGAAAAGACAGCCACCCAGTTACTGAGAATCATTTCTTTCAAAGCTGATTCTACCAAAACTGCTTACGATGAAGAAGAAAATATGTAAAACATTCACCAAGTATAAAAAATAGTCTGCAGCAAAATTGTTACTTACTCTCAACAAGATTTCCTGAAAAATCTATTGGCGGATGGAAAATGCCAGGAACATACATCTGGATGCATGCGTGGCATGGGAGCCGGACGCTTTTGGACTAGTTCATCTTCACAGAGTTGACAGATGATGCTGATCATCACAACGTTGGATTTAATGATCATGGAAAGAAAACAGGGCGCAGGTTAGAAATGATGGATCGTTTACATTTGGATATGTGGTTGCAAGACAAGAATCAGCTGAATGGAGTGTATTTACTCCTGAAACTGAATCGAAGTAGTACCGTGTTCCATTTGATGGCTAATACCAACGAGTATAAAAAAGCCAAGCCTTCTGTGCACCATCTGGATGTATTATCTAAAGTGGGAAACTACATAAGTCAAATGTTGAGCAGAACGACAGCCAAGTATCCTCTACGAAGAATGAAAGTGACAATGTTCACCAATGCATCTGGACTCCGATCCAAGGAAGAATATCATATTTTCTAAAATCATTTGCTCATTGGCATTGTAAGCAATATGACCCTCAAAGCCATTGATCAAACTCCTAACGAGTTCCAACACTTCAACGTATCCAAGATACGTAACCTTGGATGGACAAATGTTCCAGATCTTTTGAATCAACCTTTGCTAGGAAATTACTTGATATCATACTTGACACTATTTGAAGCAACATGACAGTTTGGTACCAACAGCAGCCACGGTATCTCTTGCTAGGATTATGCAGGAGGATATTCTTTGTGGGTCTTCGGCTTCACTCCACACCAAGTCAGCGGAAAAAGACATCAACATAAACGAGAATCATCGACCAGGAACCCACTGGGTTGCAGTCCATTTTCACCACGACCACAGTGTGAAATATTTTAATTATTAAGTTTTACCTCCTCTGGAAGATGACATCAATGACCTTATGAGACGAAATGCTGTGTGTCTACTCAGTTCCATAACATGAGATTAAAAGGTTCAGATTCCATGTGGTGTTTGGATAAAATTGTGTGTGTAGCTTTCATCAATAATGTCTTGGATTTCCTTAAGAACATTTAGTGACTTGTTTTGATCGTAACTATTCTAGTAACGATTATAAAATAGATAAATGGTTTAGTGAACATTATTATGAGCTCTTTTATTTAGCACAGAAACGTATTGTACATCGATGGCGAAATTAAAGATCACTGGAAATCGAGTTTGACTACACAACATTGTCAACCCTGTAAATAGGTTCATATATAACCTTTTTCAGTTTGTAATTCTGTTTGAGATATAGACGCTTCTTCTTACTAAACACGTTGCGAAAATATGGGTGTTGTCTTGTTTGCTTATTTATTTTTATTGAAAACTTATTGCATTTACATGCTGTTTTACGTTCTCTGTGTCGATGTTTGCATAAGAAATATAATATTTCTTTCACATCCGCATGCCGAATCGAAATAATGGCTTCCTTCACACACCTACGTCTCCAGTACAAAGCGGTACTTCTCCAGTACAAAGAGCCTTGTCATTCATCGTTGACAAGTCAACTGCCATCATGCCACAATCTAAGATTACAAGATTGCATGAAGCCCTGGTACACATGCACAGGGTCATGCAGCGTCTGATAACGAAAACGGAGAAGATCATCAGTGTCTTGAAAATGGCCTAAGACCTCGTGAAGACGTCGTCCGAGAGATTATGAGGGGGGAGAAAGAAAAATGGGAGAGAAAGACGAAAGACAAAGAAGACCATGAAAGGTAAAAGCCTTTTCATAGATGGAAGCTGCAGCAACAACAAAAGCGAGGGGAAGAGGTGAAGAAGTGCAAGTTAGGAAGATGACTACTCATTTTCTTCAGAATGAGACGTTCCTGCGCTATAAGGAAGTCTATGGCTGCTCGTACTGGAAATAACCGTCAAAATCCATGACCACCAACAAATAAAATGGCCCTTTTCAAGGTGATCGAGATCTCTTGAAAAGAGAAACTGTTCAATCATTTGTATGTCTGGGTATGTCTTTGTCTTTCCACCCACGCACCCACCACAAAAGATAAAACTTAAAAAATGAAACTTACCTTATTAAATGTGTTTCTGGGCATAAAGTGTTTTGGGGTTTAATGTATATGTATAAACACTTCTTTATTCTAAAGTAAAGTTAAAACTAGGTGAATAAATATTTCAGAAAAAAAGTTTCTCTGGTCCGCGCTATTTTTCTTGATTATTGTGTTCTGTATTATATTCAACTTTGGAGGGATGTTTTCCTTCGCGTAAGTTCATAAGCATATAAAGCTGAGCTTTTACCAGTCTTGACAGCCTGTAGCGATCATAGGAACGAGCAACACGTATCATAACATGACGCTATCAATGAAAGAGATAATTCCCGATCATGCAGTTAATGGCCCCGATCTTGTCTTTGCATCTGAGGCGAAGCCTTCAGACACAAGCAAGAAGGACAACAGTTCTGCTAATCTGGAAAGAATCCAACTACAATGACAATCGACAGAGTAGCAGCCCCTCAAAATGGCAGAGAAGAGGAGCGAGAAGGCAAGTACGACGGCAGGAGCGACAGTCGCAGACTCAGCTGCTACTTGGTCTCCCACCGTGAGATTTCTGCTAACGACTTCTCCACCTACAACAATAATAACAGCCACTTCTGTATCTCAAATTTATCGATCTTGACTGAAAATTGTATGAGTCACTTAGACCTTCTAATTTTTTAAATTGTATTTTCGGAATCATTATGTACATTGTGTACAAAATTTCTAAAAGGTTATTGAGAGGAAAAGTTTCAATTGTTAAGCGTGACCCTAGTTACAATATGTGGCTTACACACAATTTGCAATTTGCAATATGGAAAAGCCCGACTTAGATCACTGGGCAGAACTTGACTTGTATGGTTCACTTGGCGTTTCAGAAAGTTCCTGTGACGCTTGGATACTCCGACTGGCATTTTCTTCCTTTTCCACTTCCGGACATGCATACTGAGTTGCATGCAATGCAGATAGACAGAGACGAGTGCGTGACCCTATTCCCACTCGTTGAGCTAACCAAATCCCCCAAGTGCGCATTTGCACGGAACCAGAGCGTCGTTAGGTTTGTGGCTCCATTCCCACCGAAGGACTGATTGATTAGCACGCTTCGCCTGCATTAAAGCGTCGAATGGCGGCACTTGTTCGCCTACCAAGTAACGAGAAATTAATTAGCCTTCGCTGTATCCATTAATCCTTTGCACGTGATCGAATAGTCGCACGCCAAGTTAATCAAACCGGTTTTGCAAAAATTATGAAGACAATTATTAATAACAGACTGATGCACCCCTCTGAATGTAAACATTTGCTATCACATAACCAAAGCGGGTTTCGCAACGAAAGATCCATTCTAGTTCAACATGTACGGTCGGAATCAAGCGGAAAACTGGCATTCAGTGCAAAAAGGAACAATCAGTAGACCAGACCCCCTGGACCTACCGCAGTTTGCCGACGACAGCGCAATCTGGAAAGCGGTCAACCCATCCATTGAAGCTGCTGCGGGCGAACTGCAGTTGGGACTTAATAGGATTGGTCGATACGCCAATAGATGAGGTTTCACACTATCACCCGGCAAAACAATCCCTAACATGGGGCAAACACATAGCTGAGCAAATGAAAAGATGTGAAAGGGACCTAAACCCTTTCAAGAACCACAAGGGTGCCATGGGGGGGAGGCGAACCAGACCACTCTTCTCACGTTATGTAGGACAGTAATTCGTTTGAAAATCGACTACGGGTGCCAGGTGCATGCCTCTGAATGAACAAAGAGATATGTGTGAATATGTGGATGGGTATGAACAGAGATATGTATGGATATGTGGATGGATGTGAACAAGGAGATATGTATGGGTATGTTGATGGGCATGAACAAAGAGATATGCATGGGTATGTGGATGTGTATGAACAAAGAGATACGCATGGGTATGTGGATGGGTATGAACACAGAGATAGGTATGGATATGTGGATGTGTATGAACATGAGATACTTATGGGTATTTGGATGGGTATGAACAAGAGATTGTGGATATGTGGATGGGTATGAACAAAGAGATGTATATGGGTATGTGGATGGGTGTTAACAAAGAGGTCATAAACTTGCTTCTCATAACATCCCTTCTCTTGTATAAGACAATTTGGAAAGATAATTAATATTAGCAAATATATTTTTGCCTAGAAAAATAAATGTTATTACATAAGGTTTTGTTCTGCTTTAATATTTCATATCCAATTATAACTACATCGATCGCTTAATTGATTTGACGAAATTAGTTATCTGTAAAGAACACTGAATATGTCAATCACTGACTTGTTCCACATAATGTCATAATTAAACAACCCTTATTTTTTTAATGGAGGGTGAACCATCAATGGATGGAGCCCGCGTTATCATTTAGTTCCAAAATAACAGCGAAGGAGAGTAAAAGTGCAATTAGCGCCAGATGCTATACCATGTATCGTTGAGATGTACCCTTTGTAGTTGGTTTACTTCTGTCATAGGCATTGTAACCAATTAGATATGCAGGGTGTATCTTAACGAAACTGTTCATGAAAGAAGAATTACATTTTTATGCACAAAAAATATTAAGTGTTGAATAGAAATTACAGGCTAAGAGTCCTTAATCATGCTCTATATTAATTTCAATGAACGCAATTTTGTTTCAAAGATATACGACGTTCTGGCGGGATATCACTTTTTCTTGTAAATAACATTTTATTCAAAGTTTAATTAATTTTATTTACTATTGTTAGTTCATTATGGTTCAAATTAATTTATACCAAAACTTTTAGAATCTATTTATATAACTAATTCAAGGGTCTTTCAGTTAGACTTCATTTAGATCTCGATAAAAAGGAAGGTCTTGGGATGGAGCAAAATGGCTACTATTGTTGTTTAATTTCATGGATCGGAATGTACTAATGAGATTCATTTGTTTAGGTGTACTGCACATGCTGTGAGAGCCATTTGAGGAAAATAGTCAAGAGATAAGAGTCAAAATATCGTCTGTCACCTACCTTTACTTACCTTACCTCTGCTGATGGAGTGTCGTATTCGTAAGACTTTTTTGATCAATGTAAAGTTGGAAAAAGGAATAAGGTAGCACATAGCGAATAGACTGTTTGCTTTATTTTAATACCGTTGAAAAACAGGGGACACGAAACTTACTACTGAAACATTTGAATCAATGCGAAACTGTATAGTATTTATACAAGTGAACAACATTTCATTATTTCGTCATTGATTCAGGGTATAGCAGTGCCTTTCTGCGTTCTAATAATTTGCATATGGAAATACGTACAACATTGTCGTACACAAATGAAGTACATTTTTATAGATCAGAGATACGTTCTCACCTATGCATCCTACGAATTTTAGACTTAACAAGTGTTATTTCATACAAACAGCGTTAACGTGAGGCACATAAACTGGGTAATTTCAACAAAAACAAAGATATATACAAAATGGGAACATTTTCAAACACACAACCTTAGTGAGGTAATCCGCTATTTTAAAGCTGCTTATATCCAGCAGGAGTATTTTCATGAACACTTCCTTTACGTCATATGTATGTATGTATATATGTATGTAGGTAGGTAGGTCGGTAGGTAGGTAGGTAGGCAATTATATATATATATATATATATATATATATATATATATATATATATATATATAATACACACACACACACACACACACACACACACACATATATATATATATAGTTATAAGCTTCGAAAACCTGTGAACAAATTGATACAATTTAGAAGTACTTAAGATTCCCAGGAGAGGAGGATCAGGGCATGGAAACCACTATATACTTGAGAATGTACATGATACAATTTAAATTGTAAATTACAATAAAATCATCAGAACCCATTGATAAAATTTGTTTTATTAAACATGTAAATTTTAATTATTGTGTTCATATGTTATTTTATACCTGTACAAGTTCCACATCCACAACAATGCCCTTGTCTAAGTCTAGCATACTGTAGCTGCCATATTTGGCACTGTGTCCAGGAGTGTCAGCTAGCTCTACCATCTCCTCTAAGTGTAACAGATATCTGCTGTTTATTGATCTCTTGCACATAGGGTTTTTGAAAATTGTGCCAAACACAGCCAATGGCAGGATACAGATAGAATTTCTGATGGTTGATAAATGTTGACATGCTCATGCAAGACACATTCATGAATTTGTACATGCGTAAGGATTTGCTAGGAATTGAACCAGAAAATAACATTCCTGCTAATATTAGCAAATTTCCAACTGGTTTACTCCCAACAAAAGGCTGACTAAACCAGTGGCGCACATAAAAGCAGTTCTTGCATTCTTGTTTTATTTTTTAGCAAAGACCCATTCACATAAACAATTTCACCAACTGTGTTTGAACAGCACTTGGTACAACATCTAAATAAATCCATCAGATCTTATTCGAAGACTAAAAATTTAGTTTCCACATCAGCTGGAACATTCCTGAAAAATAAACGTTTGATCCATACATTGAATAACCATTCCATGGCGAAGCATACTACAAGTAAAATACATATCTCGCCCTATAGAGCGGTTTTGAAACTTGAATAGCATGATTTTCTTCAATTTATCATACTCGTAACTTTTATGTTCATTATTATCTTCCATATCTTTCAAAAAGCAATTCATAACTTGCATCTTAAGAAGGTAGTGGCAGTTTATCTTTACACTGCAGTAAAGGGCAGAGGGCAGTATCTGTATCAGCTACCTTGGCATTTGTCTGTATGATTATGCAAGTGAATTCAGCCAATAGGCACATACTATAAGGATATGGTTATGTTACCTGTTTTCCTGTCCATCAATTCTGTTATCCTCATCTGATGACTAAAGGGAAGTTGGTGGCTCATAGTCACTGTCTGACAAGTCATCTTTTATTGGTGATGAGAGTGGTTCCTCAAAACTGCTGGCTGATGCACTTTGTTGGAAAATGTTTTTAGCTGTTGGTCTGGTATCAAACTCAAAGTAATTGGGACGGACTAGCTGGAATGCATCTCTCGTCAATAGTCTGTCATCAATAAAAATCGGTCTGCACTCCTAGATAAATGAAAATAGTTTATAAAAGCTGAACAATTTTACATACATGAATGCAAGGGTTTTTTTTGAAAATATACTTTCATCTACATTGGGAGTTTAAATATTGTGTTTCTAGAACAAAGATAATTTTAAGGTATTAAACTTAACTATCAATTTCCTGGTATACTACAAAGTACTTGACAAAAGTAAAAGCCAATCATGTGTCATCAAAAATCTTTAAAATAGTACTTAATTAACAACAAAGCATACATTTAAGTTTAACTTACTAATAAATTGGAACAGTATATATGGACATTGTTTATGATCATCCTACCATCCAGATAGGGCTTACTTCATGCTATTTCAAAATGACTTTGATTTTCTGTTTTCAACTATTGCCTGGAAAAAATCATAACCAACGGTGATTATCTGTAAGTATATAAGTACCTGTTGTTATCATCTTCACTGCAGGTCGATTCGTAGATTTTGGCGCCTTAATATAAGTCAGTCATTTCTTAGACCGCTGCTTTATCGCTTTGTTGACTTGGCAACCAATGGATGCAGTCAGAGGCTTCAGTTTATCAATTTCATATTCATCTGCCTGAAATAGGTCAATTACATGAGTTTTATTACTTTTGAATACTGTACTTTGTTTGGGCAAGTTATCTTAGCATTTAGAAAGTTTAAGATGAAATTATTTTTGGATAAAGAAAACAGTTCCCATATTTCCTATGATGAATTCAATAAAAGCCCCTATCCACCATAACAGAATGAGTTTGAAACATAAAAAAATGTATTTTTAAATACCAACTTATTTTTTCCTTATGATAAGCAAACTTTTCCTTTTCTCCAAACCTTTAAGCTGTAGTTCTTCCTTTATTTCTAGAAGTCTGACATGCATTTTGTTAAAACATGTTGTTGTCAGAAATGTTACTCTCATAAAGGTAGGTATATATATATATATATATATATATATATATATATATATATATATATATATATATATATATATATACAATGAAGCTGAATTTTATGTACCTCTTTCATAATGTCAAATGACTTTTCTAATCCTTGATCCTGAGTTGTCTCACTGTCTGTTTGTTATGAACATTGTTCCTCATGTGCAGCAATAATCTGAAACAAAACATACCTTATTAGAGAACATTTATCAGTCACTTATACTGATGACTATTCACTTACTTCTTAAATATAATTAAAGTCATGATACGAATGAAAAATTATTGAACATGACAACACCACCACCACCCAAAAAATCGTAACACAATATTGTCATATTTCTACTACGTACTGTTTTGTAGAGATTTTAATTAATTGGGAATGGGAATAAGCCTCATCATGTTTGTAAATATCTATATGTAATCGATTTACACATTAGTCCGACAATGAAATATATACGAAGGCCTTCTAAATCTACCAGCAGAAAGAATTTTCTATTCACATGGTCAAACTAAGTTGAAGGCAACATGAAAATGTTTGACAATATTTATCAAATGTTTATATCTCAGTTCTTGATTTATTAGATATTTACTGCATTTGTTTTGGAAACTATGAAGGAACATTCTACAGGGTACAAATGGAAATGATGCGGTGACTGATCTGTTGAATATAATAGATATAATAATACGGTACTTATCATTCAAAACTTACCCTTGCTGCTTCTCTCTGAATAGCTCCTTCTTATTTTCTTTGGAGGTGACACTTAACAAGTTACTTCCTCTGATGGTGACAACATTTCAAGCCTACACAGTTGTTCTTTGGTGTTGAAGGTTCTGATACATTTGCAGTTACCTTGGCTTGGTTGTCAGTTTCCTTCGTACGGTGGATAGATGGGACAGCATCATCATTGGGTTTGACTTTCTTTGGTGCCCTACCCATATGCTCAACCTCAAATCTATACCTAAATGGAAAGCATTCTGGCGTGGAATAAAAGGAGCAGAGGACAGAAACTCAGTCGGACCAACCCAGTTTGCTCTTTTGATTTTTACAAAATCTGTCCACCTACGACGAAGTGCTTGGTCTTTCGGGAAGGAATGCATGGAAAACCCATCAGCATTTGTATTTCCACAATTTGCTGCAACACATCTGACCCTGCTGCCTTTGCTTGTACCTCCACGATCTCCTCTTGGCATGATTGTGATGATAAAACTTTTCAAACTAACTAATATGGAACGGAACACGTGCTTTGTTTATGTTTCGATAGAAACGGAAGTAAGGTTTGTGTTCAAAATATGACGTCAGGCGATCTACACACTCCGGAAATTACCGAGCGATAAAATCGGTCCGATGTGTATTATTTTCGATAACACACCTGAACGTATTTCTCAGTTATTATGGCGAATTTTTTCATCGGGTATTTTTTTTTATACCGCTTCCAGATTTTATTTTCCATTCAAATAATACTGAATTTTATTAACTTTATCTACACTGGTATGGCACTTTAAAATGTTCAAGACATCAAGTTTAATCTAAATTGGTTAAGATACAGATCCCTCTTGTAGGAACAGAGACGCAGGCAAGTTTTCTGGTTAGGTACCATCACATACACTGCATAATAAACCCGAAAACTTGTCAAGGCTGGATGCAACACGCGGTTTCATGTAGTGTGAAAAATTGCAACACAGAAATGTGTAAATATGCATTCTTGAGCCAGTCTATGCCATCATTATTCACAATGCATTTATACGATATGTTGTTTATGATTTACAAACTGAACAGTGCGCATGCCAAGGAAAAACCAAACGTTTTACAGAAAGAGCGAATATTTATCATCAAGAAGATGAGACAGAATGAGATATGATGTGACACTTGGTCATTCAGAATATACCTGAAATTAGAAACATTTGTCCACATAATGGCATGAAAGTCGGATGAGAAAGGGCTCGTTGTGTAATATTATTTTTACCTTCAGGGTGGCAGTCTTAAATTAGATGTAATAATCATTTCAAATATTATGGTTTCAGATACGAGAAACTCGACTGCAATATTGTTACATGCAAGGGATCTCATACCGAGAGAATCAAACACATTCGTGAGCGTAGTTTAATAGGACATGTTTTCCCCCAATTTCCAAGGACATGAAGACAACAGTCGTTGTCAAATTAAAGGTTAAACGCGCAAATACTACAGCAATTTATTCTAATCACCTGAAGACTATACATCACGAAACTAATATCACACTAGCATGATTATTCTTGTTTCACATTTGTGTGATTCCTCAGTAAAAGCCTTTCTAAGGCGAATATTAGTACCAAACGTCATGCAATACAAAACACGACCCAAAAGCCAATATAAAGAATTGTTCCTATCTCATATTACTAAACACCTGTACATAAATATATCCAGATAATACTCTGTTACGAAATTAGGGAGGGTTTACTTTACAAGACTAATCCATGCTTTCTAGAAGTCTCGGGAATGCTGCACATAATGACGTCTGCTAATAGAAATTGGCGAAATATTCGGGTTGAGAAACATCTTCCCAACCCGGACTCCCCATAATCTGCAAACAAATCGCTAAAATCTAACAAATAGCATATACCCCAAGAGTATTACAATATTTGTGTAAATATTTTGGCGTTTTATCTTGACGTAATGCATCACTATTGCTTGTTTCCTTTCAAGTTTACTACCATCTTTGATACGGCGAACCTCTTGCTAGTTATGCCTAATACGGATTCAACAAGAAAGAAGCAAGTTATTTTACTTCCTCCAACACATATTTATGCTGAAACTTTTTATGTAATGCATTTATATAATTTTATCAACAGACGATACGTTTTATACTTCACATAATGACCATATTCCCGAGGTATACAATTTTGAAAGGTCATTTACACATGGCTTTCAAATTGCATTTGTCTATGTCAAATGGCCTTTATGTAACGATATTAATGCTACCCGCGACGGATGGACTGGTAGACAGACAGGACAAAATCAAGAAGCCCCAGTTGCACTAGCAGTTAGGACAAACAAGCAAGGCCAATTGAACTGGAAGCAAGCTCTGCCAATAAATCAAAGAACATATTAAAGTCATGCACCGATTTTACACAGCACTAACCATGACCTGTACCTTGCTTAAAACGAAAAATAAATTATGCAGTCAAATCTATTATTATTATTATTATTATTATTATTATTAGTCACAAATATTGTTCATTATTGAACCTTATCAACGATCTCGTCGACGCAGGTTTACATACCTAGTTTCATCAAAAAGTTGTCCAGAAAGAAAAACAACTAATGCAGCGACAGGCTCTGGCAAGCAGGGGCCACCATCACCTCATAACATGGCAGAAATTGCATACAATGAAGTTCTCTGGTATCTTATTGAAATAAGCAAAAACATCAAGTTTAATAAAAACTGATTCAGCTACAAATCCCTGATGAAGCACCATACCGTATACTGCATAATAAACCCCTTAACTTGTCAACGGCAAACTGAACCCGCAGTAAGATGCATTGTACAAATGACAACGGCTGATGATAAAATGTAGTTTAAGACAACTGTTAGAAATATCGGCGTAATACGTATTCTATACTGTCAGTCATTTTATTACATGATATCGAAGGCTCCATCCAATGTTTATTTACCCTCCAGAGTTCGTTCACCTTCTAGCACTGTCATGTTTGTAATTCTGCATCCAGAACGTGTATGCCATGATATTGATTTAACTTGAGTGTTGCTAATTCAGCTTCGAAGGACGGAAGAAAGGAAACATAAAAATGTACTGTGAATGAAAGAAGAACGAAACAGAGCAAAATACAGTCTGAACAACGCTATTTATTTTATCTCATTGTGGCTATAACACGGACACATATTCCCTAATGATTCTCGTATACAATATTCGAAAGAACCTGATCTCCGATGCCTAGACTACTTTACAAAGCAATTCAAATTTTAATAAACCCAGACATAGTTAAATTTGCAAACTTGTATATACCATATATTCAGAAGACATATTCTACTGTGTTATTTACCGTGATATACAAACTGAAAATTATATGTACGTTTGACAGTAACATTATATACCATAGAATAACCAAATGGTTTACGGTAATATTACAAGCCACAGATTAACCAAACGTTTTAGGGTAATATCAAGTGCCATAGAATAACCAAACATTTTACGGTAATATCACATGCCATAGAATAACCAAACATTTTACGGTAATATTAAACGCCATACATTAACCAAACATTTTGCGGTAATATTAAGTGCCATAAAATAACAAACATTTTACGGTAATATTACATGCCATAGAATAACAAACGTTTTACGGTAATAAGTGAGAGTAACCTAAGGTTTTACAGCCATATTATGTGCCATAGAATAAACAAACGTATTATGGTAATATTAAATGCCATAGAATAACCTAACGTTTTACGGTTTTAACCAAAGGTTTTACAGTATTATTACATTTCGTAAAATAACCAAGCGTATTACAGTAATATTATATGCCGTAGCATAAACAAACGTTTTACAGTAATAGTACATGCCATAGAAGAAACAATCGATGTACAGTAATATGACATGCCGTGGAATAACCAAACGTTTTATAGTACTGTTACGTGCCATAGAATAACCAAGCATTTTAGAGTAATATAACGTGCCATAGAATAACCAAACGTTTTACATTAATAGTACGTGCCATAGAATAACCAAGCGTTTTAGAATATTACACGCCACAGAATAACCAAACGTTTACAGTAATATTACATGCCATATAGCAACTAAAGGTTTTAAAATATTACATGCCATAGAATAATCAAACGTTTTACAGTAATATTACTTGTCATAGAAAAATCAAATCGAATAACCAAACTTTCACAATAAGAGCGAAAAAGTATATAAAAAAATTTTTAAAAAAATGAGACAGAATGAGAAATGAAGTGATATTCGGCTACTCAAATCATACATGAAGAAACATTTGTCCGTAATGGCGAGTCGGTGATGGTATTCGTTGTGTTACTATTTTTCGATTGGGAATTGCAATGTTGAATACGTTACGTTGTATACTGCACATTAGGGGCATACTTCTACTGAATGTTACGGGGATTAAGACGGCTTGGTAAAATGTACCTTTACATAAATGCACATGTGTCTACATCATCGACAATAACAACAATTCTTGTTGGAGGTAATACGTAGTTTCTCACGAACAGTTAACAATTACAGCTGAAAAGAATAGCAAATTTTCATATTGGAAATTTCGTAGACGTTAATAAAGGTATCAAATCCATCCACTTTTCTTTCTATACATCGGTATGTATTGACACTACTCACTTCCAACCAAGCCGCACTGCAAACACTGTGAATACTGTCACCTAAATCTAATTAAATGATATTGTATGGGTCTAAAGTATTTTTTAAGGATTCAAATAAAAAATTTAAACTGAATGTCAGTGCTATTTTTCTTATTTATCCTCAAACTTAGTTCAAACAGAAAAGTCCCTTCAGTGCTGACGATGGACGGTAAAGGGCAGAAACTCGATTACCTGTTCAGTTAAACGATTTTTCACAACAACAACACATGCAACAACGGATCTGGCCGCAATTTAATTTAATTACATTTGGATGCGTTGATCGCAGGTCTGCGGTATTTGACACCCTAGTATAGAATAGGCCTGACAGGTCCAACGGGACAGACTATTTCACCAACTATAAAATCCCCAAATTGGACATTTAAATTTTCTGATAAGCCATAGGAAACTTATATTCAAACTTCTGAAATGTCTGCATTTGAAACCCATACAGGTATTAACCTAATGACATACCTACATTATAATAGGCTTAAAATGGCCTCGTGGTTTCTATAAACAGTATCACGTAACCTGTACCAGGACCAGATACCCGAGAACGAGTTCTCTGCCTCGTCCAAGTTCGGAAGCAGAACATTCGGTTTCCTGGATAAGATGGATTCTCAACAAACAGTTACGTTACTGTCAAAAGGGCATAGTAAAGAAAAAGTCTAATAATCCCTAACACATTGGAACATATGCTGTTAACTTGTTTGGCTTTGTCGTAACGTACAGCAAAAATAGAAAATATCAAGCTTTATTGCAACAGAAAAGCTCTTGATCACTACACATAAGATTATGTTCCAAAAGTCATGTTAACTGGCTCACGAACATCCTCTTGATACCAAGCAAATACCTGCATTACTGACATTTACGAAAATAAAGAAAAAAGTAGTGTTAGATTTGAAACAGACTGATAATTCTACAGCTGTGTAATAACTCAACACCTAAAATAAAAGACCAACTACAGAAATATATTTCACTTAACCTTCTGCGACAATATGATCGGGGTTGGGAAATGATAACGTGTGTTTATGTTTGTTTGTGTTTTTGAATTTTTCACGTAGCTTCAACAATTTTAGTCATATCGCTACGATGTCCGCAGTGTGGCAAGTATGTCTAGCATTATGGCATCATGCCGCAGACATATAGCATCACGTTCCACCCAGTCACATTATCCTGACACCAGGCCGACCAGTCCTAACACTAACCTCTTAATGCTGAGTGCCACGCGAGTCAGCTGCTAGTACCATTTTTGTAAGTCTTTGGTATGACTCGACTGAGTTCAAACCCGCAACCTCCCACATCCGAAGTGGACGCTCTAACCACTAAGGCCACAGGAGCAGTATGGGAATGGTATTAGTTTGCGGCTTTGATGACTTTGACATAACCCATATTTTATTCTGATTAATTGACATGTAAAGGCTTGGATGATTTTGACATGACCCGTATTGTATTCTGAATGATATGTAAAGGCTTTGACAACTTTTATTGAACTTTTATTCTGACCGATTGATACGTAAAAGATTTGATGACTCTGGCATGACCCATATACTATTCTGATGGATACGTAAAGGTTTTGATGTCTTTGACATGATCATACTCTATTCTCATTCATTGATATATAACGGATTTGATCACTCTGACATAGTTCATATTTAATTCTGATTGACTGATATGTAAATGCTTTGATGACTTTGACATGGACCATATTCTATAGCATATTCTTCGTCAACTGGCGAATTTCGTGTCATGTTTTCAAGAGTACAACAAATCGTAATGGCGATGTTATTCAGTATTTGCCATCATGATTACCTTGTGAATTGGAGCTGGAGTGTACGGTGATTTAGCAGGTTAAAAGTTGTTCCTTGTACAATTATTCAACTTTTTACAGTTTACATTTCATCTTGTTTGCTTCTTCTCTGCTGCCAAACTCGCTGCGTACACGATTATTCCAATACCAATATTTGATTCTAATATTCATATAAAGTATTTTTATTCGAATATTCGTGTGAACTCTACTGATACTACGTGACCAAACACAAACGAAAACAAGAAATTTGCAATTAAAATCTAGGACTAGCGATGAACGCATCTAACTCATTAAAATAGAAATTCATAAAGCAAATTAAACATCTATTATTTTAACAGTAGTTCATATAGTGCAACATATTATAGTCTGAGAGATCCCCCAACCTCTCAAATATTTTTGATCACACGGTCTGGGTCTAAGTCCCTTATCAATCTGAACCGATGTTTTCGGGGTTTCCTTGTTGTTGCGGGGTTCGGAAGTATTTCGCAATTTAAGAACATGCGTCAAGTAAATTAATTTTGGGTAACTTATGCATTTAAATGTAAAAAGTATGAGTGCTTCATATATCCATACAATTCCGGAGTTTATCATGAAAGATATTCAATACAGAATCAAATTAGAACCATAAGCTCACGTATAGTATAATGATCGCCAATTCGAGATTCTTGCAGACATAAATCTACAGTCACTTATCGTATGCAAGTCGGATCAACAACACAGATCCCGATCTGCCAGCGCACAATGCGTCCGGATATCCAGGTCTTTGTTATTTGTTGGGTCTAATCAGTAAAACAAACAACATTGACGCTGGCTTGCTCGCACATTATTCTCTTACTGATTAGAGTACATGTTCTCTGCAATGGATCCTACTTACATGAGTATATAAGGTAATCAGGGTCTACACAGTTAGTACTACTTATGTGAAGTTTGCTAAATCAAAAGTAGTACGTACAGTGTAAACATTGATTACCGTGCGTACTGAAGGATAAGTTGGATGCAACTACAAACAACACATACCCTGATATGTGAGCGCATTATAATTTCGTGTCAACAGCACTGACACTGCTATGCTTCGCTGCTGAGGTGTGTACTACATAAGAAACAAAGTTATGCAGTATTATTCATCAACAAATACAAAAACACGCAAAAGGTCAAGTATACTGTAATACGCCAAAGGTCCTACAGAACCTCACAACCAAGCTAATCAAACACCTGTGTGAGGCTGGCTTGAGCTCCATCTTTCTCCATTTTCCGAGGACCTCAAGACAGCGGTCGTTGTCAACTCATGGGTTCTTAAGCAAATACCACAGAAAATCCTCAAATCTAGCTAATGACCATTCACGAGACCCAAATTCCTCATTTGCATGGTTTTTCTAGCTTCACATTCGTTTCATTTATTATTATGCGTTTCCAAGTCGTATCACGTAATAGAGGACATGATTCAAACAATTAATACACGGAAGTATTCCCATTTTAAATTACTAAACATTTGTACCTGAAAATAATGCGAGAATTCCTTATGTTAACAAATTCGTATGGGTCCCTTTGATGATACTAAGCCATGCTATCCTGATGTCTCCTGAATATTGTATATTATGGCGTCTTCTGTTCACTGGCTAATTTGTCGGTTTGAGAAATATCTTCCAAAAACAGACTCCCCACAATCAAACAAATAATCTAACTAAGCTATAAAGAGAGAGATAAAATACAAATACCACATACCCTAGGTTTGTTACAATATTTAGTTCAACATTTTGAAGTAATTTTACAGATACAAACTCTCACGTACAAGAAGTAAATGTATCATGGTTTTTCAGCACTTTTCTGTTCAAAAAACTCTCAGATTAACGTTATCAAATTAACACTGCATTTCAACGCACGTGCCTGTACAATGAACATCGTAGAAATAAGATAATTTCATATCTATTCACATGTTCGTTGACATAACGTTTATATTTCAACACTTGTAAAGATAAATACTTTATATGACACAATATAACATTCTTCTGTAAAATATCAACTATCATAAACTACACCGCTTATAACGCCACCCGTTAAACTGCTACATTCGGTTATGGCCAGCAGATTCCCAAAACGGGTTTCTCTACATATATAATTCCCTGGTATTAATGTCTCCATCTAGCCGTTATTGAATCTTTTAAACAGGCATTGCAATAAACATATACCTAATACTTCCTTCACAAGTATGAAAAGAGATTTAATGCGGACGGCTTGAAATCACCGCACATTCCTGCAAAATTTGCGATTCTGCTTAAGGAAGATTCGTGTCGTGGAGGTTCTGCACATTTAATTCATATTACAAATGATTCACATTGTACATGAGATTTAGATTTGGACATAATGACAATGAAATATGGCTCACTTAAGACGAAATTTTGGATCACATAAAAACAAGAGACCCAACTATGCCTGATACAGTTCACCCTGTTTTACATAATTTCAAATTACCATTGTACACGCAGATTTGTGCAGCATTCTAAGAACACAAACAATGCAAGCTATCTCCCAAATTTATCATCATGTCGATTTTACCTTTTTGCTATGGTCAGTATAAAGATACTTTCCAAAGATCAAGGCTTAATAGATATGCAACGTCTCTTCTTCATAACCGATAGCATCCAATAGCGTTAAAAATTCAGTTTACATAAGCTATACTTTATGATCAATAGAGCCGTTTTGTTGCGATATGAAACTATAATCAAACGG